>CAIGQQ010031381.1:0-17623 GCA_903798035.1 Danio albolineatus
TGATCTAGAGACTCTAGACCAAGACTACACCCCTAAAAACTCAGACCGAGACTATATTCAAGACCCAGACCAAGCATAGAATTTATAAGCTATAAACAAGACATATACCAAATTTTCATTTTTCTAGACTCAGACTAAGACTACACCCCTGAAGACACCCCCCCCCTCCCCCCGACATTGCACTCCCTTAAGACCCGAAACAAGACTACAGCTATGCAATAAGACTACAATAAGACCAATACTGCAGCCCTGCAAATGTAGACCAAGACAATACAATTCAAGATTCAGACCAAGACTGCACCCCTAAAAACCCAGACCAAGACTCGACAACTTAAGGTCTAAACCAAGACTACATCCCTAAAAACCCAGACCAAGACAATACAGTTTAAGGTAGAGACTCTAGACCAAGACTACACCCCTAAAAACTCAGACTGAGGCTATATTCAAGACCCAAACCAAGCATAGAATTTATAGGCTATAAATATACCAGATTTTCATTTTTCAAGACTCAGACTAAGACTACACCCTAAGACACCCTACACACACTAAGATTGCACTCCCTTAAGACCTGAAACAACACTAAATGCAATAAGACTCACACCAATACTGCAGCCCTGAAAATGTAGACCAAGACAATACAATTCAAGATTCAGACCAAGACTACACCCCTAAAAAAACTAAGACCAAAACTATATTCAAGACCCAGACCAAGAATTTGCACTTCAAGATCCAGAGCAAGACTACACCCCTGAAAGCTCATATCAAGACTACAGAAGTTAAAATCCAGACGAAGACTACACTTTTTATATACAGACCAAGATTATACAATTCAAGATCCAGATGAAGACTACGCCCCTATAAAACTGGGTTTTTATACATTTCAAAAGCCAGACCAGAAATACAGCCCTGAAAACCCAGACCAAGACTATACACTTCAAGATCGAGCACTGAGCACTGTATATGCATCCTATACCCAATTAAGGTATGGGTTACTTATCATACCCAATTAATTGTGTATGTACCTATCCCTTTGATGCATAAATTGTGAATGCCTGAATAAAGATATTTATGATGACAAAAAATATTCAGTTATATTTCAAAAATATGATTTCTTTTAGAAAGTTACAGAAATATATGTTTCAGTGGATTATATGCCCCTGAGCAAAACAATAAAATAGAAATAAAACAGTGTGAATATAATTTTTTAATTATTAAATAGCATAAAATGTATTTAATTTTAAATGTAATGCTTTGTAAAACATTTTTGCATATTTATGTTTTAACGTTTTATAGGTTTACTGAAGATGTCTGAGTGAAGCCGCCTATAATGAGGTCTGTTCATCAAACTATATGATATACTGAGCAAATGATATGCTGCATGAAAAATTGTAAAGCATCAAAGACACAGTGGCACACAATACTGCATGCAGATGTATTTGTTGTTTGCATGCATGCATCGTTGAGGCGTCAGTTCACAAAAATAATCATTGTTTACTAGTCATTTGTAATCAAAATGTAAAAAAGAAAACAGAAAATAAATAAAAAATTAAGGAAAGGGAGGAAATTGATGTGCAGTTACCATGAATGACCGCTGAAATATACTCAATGGAGTGGTGCAGCAGAGAGCACTCAACAGGCTGTCTGTAGTGACCACTGTGCTCAGTTTTTTCTTAAAACAAGACACATTTTGCTATTCTAAGACAAAAATATACTAAATGGCAAATTCTTAAAACAAAATAATGTATTGCTCAAACACATAATCATAAAAAACGGTAAATCCAAAAAACTTCGCGCGTGCACACACACACGCGCGCGCGCTTTTTAAACATACCAGTCTGTTGACCTTATTCTTGACACTTCCATTGATTAAAAACAGCTCGTTATGTCTTGTTATATTGTTCCACGTTTATGTACAGTCATGAACACGCTTGTTTAAAGAGCAAGTAATTTGACCGTTTAGTGCTGTTTATTAATCCTAGTAATTTCTCCCAAAGGACACTGAGTCGAAAGCCCCAAAACAATCGCAAAAACGAGCGCACTTCCGCATGGCAGAATAATGTCGATAAATGTCTTTTATGCCCATTCCTTTCCCGTACTGTTATTTTCGACACAGTTAAATGGATTCCATCCCTCCCGCTTAAGCACCTCTTCCATGCTTCCCAAACGTGAGCGTTCTCGTACCACGTGACGGCCTACCGACCAATCAGAACCGCCATCATTCTGCTCTCTAGTCACTAGAAAATCCACATTGAGAACAGCAGAGAGCCGCACTGAGCAGGCGCGTGCACGGGCGGCTTATGAAGTCATATTGTCCTACTCTGCTCCAGACTCAATCGGGAAAAAAGCATCGTTTTTGAGCCATAAAGCTCTCGCTGAACCGTGGGAAGAGATGGTCTTGTGTTCGGGACTGACATAACGTTAAAAGGTAATGCTTTAAAGTAGTTTTGTAAGGTTTTTAAGCTTTATTTATTGTCACGTAAAAAAGCGTTACATAACCCGCGTAGTTGACCCCATTCCACACGCTTGTTTTCTTAGTGTTTTAGATGTTTTTGTCATATTTATCTTTATGTTTCAATTTCTGTATCTCGTAGAATGTATTCATTGTTAACATACTGCATAATGTGAGATCTATGCTTTAGTACTAGCTACAATATCTCGCCAGTTTCACCTACATGGATTTGACCTAATTTCTAAACCATGTTGTTTTCAGTGTGTCTGTGGACCACACTCGCGCTCCACTCTAATACGCGGTTCTTTATTCATGATTGATGTTTTTTGAGGGTCTAATGATATTTCATTTAAAGAAGAAGAAATGGACAATGTAAATCATGAAGTAATCTGTAAGAGACTGGATTACAAGCACATCCAATTACAAAGTGATAGGAACAATAAGCAACAAATGAGAAATGGAAAGAAAAAAAAACAAAGATATGGGAAGTACAAAATAAAATAAACAGAAAACATCGAAGATAAATTTACATATTCATATTTACATAAGCAAACTTGCAGATTTTTATTGTTTGATAAATGTATAGCTTTAAAGCAAGGAATCAATTTCAATTAAGACATGACCAAGTGAGGGAGAGGATGTAAGAAATATTTGTGGAAAAGGATTCAGCATGTAATAAAAAATGTTTTATATGGTTCATTCTTATTTTCGGCGTTAGAATAATAATTGATAATATGTTTTAAGTTGAAGAGTTGTTTAATTGATTGTGATTTATTTAAATAATTATGTAAATCCAACCAAAACTTTTGTGATATTTTACATGTAAAAAAAACATGTGAAAGTCAAAATATCCAAATTTTTGTGACAGAAAGAACAAGCATCTTCACTATCAGTAATTTTTTAGATAAATGTATTGACCGGGAATATTTTGTGTAGATTTTTAAAATGAATGAACGAATGAATGATAATTTGTATTACAACAATAATGAAAATGACATAATTTCCACCCACAACATCCGTTTATTGTTAAGGTTTGTCTGTGGGTGTGTTTGGTGGTACATCACGTTTTTAGAGCTTATAGTACTGGTATATGATTTTAATCATGTAACAGGCCTGCTGTTCACTGTCTACTAAACTATTTGAGGTTTCTGTAATGTTTGGTTTAAATATGCAAATGAAGAATTTTCTAGTTAAATATGCACTAAATTGCACAGATTTCCAAAACAGAAAGGTAGCTTTAGACGTTTTGATTTATTTTATTGACAGAAATCACACACAGTGTTTACCAATATTTGTCATCATTAAAAACCTACCAATCATGTTTTCTATCACTTCATAAACCAGAGAATACTGTTAGTCAGAAATAAAAATAATACTATTTTAGGATCGAATTGCTCACATAAATCAGACTATAAGCAAAAGCCTCTGTAAAAATAAATAGTAAATGTTACTATTAGATTATTACTAGTAGTGATACTAATTTAGTTATTTCTGCCTGTTTGGGGAGGCAGTGATTAAAATTGTAGTATACATTGTAATTGAAATCAACCAATACAAATAGATAATTTGTAATATTGTAACTGCTTAAATGTGCATTTTGATTTCTATTCATTAGATTAAAATAAATGTGATGGAAGTAGCCCGAAATCTCTGAGTACATGAAAAGTCGTACCTCTGAGCAGGGCGTAAAAAAAGATGTCAAAAAATGGTCTTGTAATGAATTAATGAGTTTATGCATGTTTACAATAGACAACCATGTTATGTACAGTTTATGGTAAATGGACTTAATGTCTAATATAGTTGCTGCTCTGCAAATTTTGATTTTTTTTCCTTTTAGTATTCCCAAGCAGTGTAAATTTAGTTTTTCGGCTCAAATATTCAAATGCTCCATTATATGTATCTTTAAGAGTTGCAGCAGACCAGCTGCCAGCATAGTTTGCTGGATCAGTTCCAGATAGAGCTCATGGTAATTCCCAGGGCACAGATAACTAATAAGCTCTCTTAGACAGAGGTTTAAGCTTGTAAAAAAATTATGATAATTCCTCTGCCTCCTTTAGAATACTTCTATAATTGACATTTCGACATATATAATTTTCTCATTTTTCATGACCGTATGGAAATCGACAGACTGTATGAATGAGTTTAGTACAGTCTAGACGTCACATATCCTGAGTCAGAGTCAAGAATTGATTATCACAAGAATAACTGCTCATATGGTCCGGATCTGGAGGATTCCTCTGTCGTGAGAAAGAAATAGGACAAGAAAAAAAAACTATGCCAAATGGTCTCTGCGCAGAGATGACGTGACAACCCATTTTTATGGCATTAATGATGCTGATGTCAAATAAGAAAGGAAAAGTCTCGCAAATACTGGCATCACTTGGTGATGTCCTTGCTTTTCTGTTATACAGTGATGTGTTGAAGATGTTAGTCATTTAAAATGTTTTCCTTTCTCTAAATCTCAGATAATGCTTTTTTAAATGCCAAAGATGTTGCGAAGGGTACAATTACTAGTATTTTAGTATTCCATTTTTATGTGTTTAAATGACAAGATGTCTTTTTGCAGTCTTAAAGGGATACTTCACTGCCAATTTTCTTAAAATTTCAAACTTTTATCAATGTCTTTTTTCACTTGAATGAACTGACGAAGATTCTGAAGAATGTTGGAAAAAACATCCATTGACTTTCATAGTATATACAATAGAAGTCAATGGCTGTTCCCCCCCCCCCCCCCCCAACATTCTTCAGTATATCGTCCTTTGTGTTCAACAGGAGAGAAGCTCAATCAGGTTTGAAACAAGTGGAGGATGAGTGAGTCATGGTAGAATCTATGGGAGACGAAATGATTTATTTAGCTTATTAGAGCATATGAAACGTCTGCCAGTGACATCCTGTCTGATTATTCAATGAAAGTCCTGGTTTAAATTTTGTTTTTGAAGGGTGACTCAGTGAACATGGCCCCAAATTCCATCCACTGGTTCCGGAAGGGTCTTCGTCTTCATGACAACCCTGCACTCCAGGAGGCAGTGCGTGGGGCAGACACTGTTCGATGTGTCTACTTCCTGGATCCCTGGTTTGCTGGGTCATCCAACCTTGGGGTTAACAGGTGGAGGTGAGTGCAGTTCAAGAAAAAAAATCAATTATTAATGTCCAAATCCAAGTGCCCGAAATGATCTCAGTGTTTGATGTGAGCTGAATCAACCACTGATAATTTCCTTCTTGCACATTTTATTGGGCAATAAAACACTACAAATACAGTCACTGTTTAATACATGATCAAATATGGTTGCAGCTGACAATAAAAACTAGCCTTATCTCAGTGTAACTGTGTTATATGTTATGCAACTTGAAAAGTGGAGTAGCCTTGGCATATGGGTCAGAGACAAAAAGAGAATTGCAAGCAACAAAAACTGCATAATGATACACGTATACACCCACACAGATTATATTCCCCCCAAAAATCTTGTCATTAAAGGTGCAGTAGGTGATCTGCCACAATGCTAACTGGTTAGCATAAATCTCAGAATCGCAGTCCATCCCCTGCCGTCCAAAGCCATGCCTCCTGAAACACGAGCGGGCAGACCTTAAATATGACAACAGAACCCTCTCTCATGTGTGGAGTTAAAGCGACTAGAGATTGGCCGGCGACGTGGAGGAATTGCACTTATTACTAAGTCATACTTTCATGCTATTTCAGACCGAATATTCAGAGTAGCGTGGTAAACAATATAGGGAGCGTGTCACAGGTCGTCATTGTTCAAAAATAAACCAATGTGATGTAAATATGTAAAACCAACTACACCTCAGTTAAGCAGGCTAAGCAGAATAGCGCTATTTACTTGTGTTTTGTCGTTAAACTAAATAAAATCTACATTATCAATGCTGTAAAAGGTCTCGTATGAAACCAAGAATAATCACATCAAGCTTTCACAAATTGGGAAATTTCATGGGCTGAACAACACATCTGTGCATTTAACCCATTCGTAACAACAACATCAACGTCAGCTTTGCGTGAAGCTAACATAGTTTTAAAACATAGCATTACCTGTCTAAAAAATAATTCAATCAGCCATGGTGTGGTCCTTCGTCCAGCATGCAAAAGTAACTCCAATATTGATTCAGGTTTTAAAAAAAGTTTTGATTCAGCATGGTTTCACCACTCACACCCTCTCTCATGAACGCAGAGCACGTGTTTGCACAAACGGCGGATCTGCGTATAAGCGGATGTGCAGTAGTTCAAGTCTTCGTTTGCTGACAGTTCGGAATTATGTCGATTCGACAATATTTAACAATTTTTAGTTTTATGCCCAGAATATAAAAATGCCTATAAATACATTTATATCATTTACTTTAATCATCACTATTGGACTGTGAAGAGACTTTTTCAACCAGCACAACAAAAATGTTTCTGAAGACAATCACCTACTGCACCTTTAATGCAATATTAATGACGAGAATAAAATAGAATAATATTAATAAAATATAAAAGATAAGATAGTATTAAGGAGTAGGATCACACTTTAGTTCAACCCCAAAAATACTAATCAAGAGTCATTTTAAGTTTTAATACCAGCTTTTACCCAATTGTGAGCAAGATGTTTTGTAAGGAAGTGAAAATGATTTAAAATTTTAGTATGATCCGTTGTTTTTATTAAATATGCTGTTAAATGTTAACATAAATGTATGTTACTCTTAATTATGATGGTTTGGCGAAAAGAGAGACTATTGGAACTGAAATACTGTGATTTTTAGTATTAGTCGGTATTGTAAAAGTAACAGCAAAAGCAGATGTTGACAAATTTTATGCTTTTTTTTTAACTGTCTTAATGCTTTTTACCTTGTAATTTTGCTTCTAACGTACTTGCAACTATTTTTATGAATACTTTCTGTTTATGTACAGTAATGACATTATAAGGATGAGATTTCTGGTAGAGAGTCCCCTCATGGCCTCTCAAAATCTGTCCAGAAATAGAAGCTGCTGAGCCTGCATTCACTGTTTATATTTGTTCCTAGCAACACTCTCTGTTCGTGGGTGTGAAAAATAAGTAATACAGACAAATTAATGAGAAGTATGTTTAATGCCTATTTATAAATACAAAACAATCCCTTATTTATCATAAATCTATCTATTTTATGCTATTATCTATTATATATTAGGCATGGGATGATGGTGGTTTGCAAAAGTCAAGTTATTAAAACCGCAAAAACATTGTTATACCGTTCCTAAGGTTTATGTAAATGTTTTTTTTTTAATGTATTGTAAAGAAATCTGTGTTTTTGAAACTAATGAAGACAGCAGAAGTCAATTATTTATTTAAATTATTTGGCCTGAATTGTTTACTGTTCCAAAATAGTATAAATGTTTCCTAAATGAAATATAGAGTGTTCAACGGGGGAAAAATGTTTCTACTAAGACATTTAAAAATAACTTATTTTAGAGCTGTAATCACAATACTGTGACGCTGTGAAACCATCCAAGATTATCATACCGTCAGAAACGTATACCAGCCCATACCTACTGTATTGTGTATATATATATATATCCTATTCGGTGTAATAGAGAATTAGCATTACGCTTAATGATCATTAAATTGTATAATAAAACTTGAGCGTAAATCACAGAATGTCAGAACATTGTAGAACATTGATGTATTTTTTAAAAAAATATAGCAATTTTAGCATTTCATTAAATGACTGGAGAAAACATTTATTTATTATTTATTTAATATAATTTTAAAGGATGCAACAGAAATTAATTTGCAATCAATTACTCTGACGGTTTTTGCTTTGTGGAATGATTATACACTTTTATTTCTACAGACTTTACTTGGAACATTAGTCACTTTACATGCATTTAATTTGTCACCATATTTGACCTATATATACAATCTGCCGAGAAACACTCCTGAAGTGAATAGTTTCCCCCGTTAGATTTAAAACAAGCTTTTTATCTCTGTAACTGATATCTCATCTTATGTCAGCTTTATGTTGTTTACATTTTAAATGAGGGTCAAAAACTGATATTTAGGTCACGCTGTAATGCGTTTTCTGAATTCTGTACAGTCTGTTCCGTTGAAAATTAACCCCTTTGTTGCATAAACCAGAAATACGAGTTGACACAATTTGATGACAACATAACCAGTCTGTTCAATTTTCTTCTGCCGCTTGTTCCCATTGTGAATCACAACTAAACAAAGCCACCATTTTATTTAGATGAAGATTAAACAAAAAATCTGATTGCTATGTTACAGTTTCTGGCATTCACATCTGGATTTGACTAATTATAAAGTTCCAGTCTGATTGCAAGTGAATGCATCCACTTTAGATTGATTATCAGACCATGACAATCAAAAATATTTACTTTTTCCAATCAATTGAAAACCACTGAATTACACCTGCTACTTTTGCAAAACGGATGTCATATTTTCATTAGTGGGATGTGAGCAGTCATATATGCAGGTGCATGTCTATTTTCGGCCAGAGAATACCCACACATGAAGTAATCTGACCACATGGCCGAATGCAGATTGATCTAGTGCCATAACAGTGAGGATAAGTAGGCCAAGTTGCAGACCAGCAGATGCTTCGCTCCCAGAAGACAATCAGACAGTCTGCTCCCAGAGCTTGTCATTCAGCTCTCCTCACCTACTGAATGATGTAGTGTGATCTGACTGAACGTTAATGAGAGCTAATTCACTAGATTAAAAGATGAAGCACCTGTGACTGGATTTGTCATTTGTCAGGTGCAGTGTTCATATGGCCTCGGCAGTACATTCTTGCCTAAAACACCTGTTGAGAACCAACTTTAGATGCTGTCATGCAGGGAGATTGCAGGTCACGTTGAGCTGTCTGTTCTAAATGTGTAAATGAGTTTAGGATTCTTAGACTTTAGCTGCCACCATATTTAAACACACGTGATTCAGCTACTGGTGTCTTCAGACTCAATAGAATGGAAAATCACATACCGTTTGACTAGGTACTACATTAAAATTTGAGCTTAATTTTGTGATTTGCAGTGTTAATTATTATTATTATTTTTACATAATTTAAAAAAGAATGAGATGAAAATAAGATAACATTGATATAATTAGATATTAACAGTGACTACATCAGTGTGCATTATCATTGACAAAAAAATACAACACTAAAATTAATAATTTTAAGTGAAATCTGCGCACATGCAAGCCATAGGCAATAAATATTTTTTGTTCTTATTTTCAATATGTAAATAAATCAATGTATTAATTAATTATATTATTATTTCATTGTTTCATTATTCATTATTACATATATAAATGTGGGTACTACATGTGCTGTGTTGTCACCTGTTGACCTACCAGCATCAGCTGCATCTCTTTCTGCATCTTTTTTTTTTTTTCTATTTTTTTAATGTATAAGTGTTCCTATATCTCCTGTAGCCTTATGTGAAAATAAAAGGTTAATTGGATGCGCACATCAGAATATCACAAGGAGTAAAGCTGTTATATTAACAAAGAAAACTCTTATTTTACATTTCAATAAAATGTTTTATTGCATTTTTGATCAAATTATACAGATTCAGTGGGCAAAAGAAACTTTTATTTTTTAAATCTAAAATGTTTTACTTTAGTAACCAAACCCATGTAGCAGGAATGTTTTACACTCTGCAGAATGTGAGTAAAAACAATACCTAATTTCTTTGTTTGCGTTTTCTGAACCACAGCACTTTAACCAGTGAGGCACGTGCACTAGTTAGCTATCCATCTTGTATAACAACTGATAATATGAACTGTAGCCCATAACTTATCTTTTTCTTAGAAGCTGGACACATTTGTTCTCTGTCTAATTGAATTCTGCACTTTATTTTCAAAGACAGAACTCTATGCTGTTGTTTTCACGTGATGGGATGGAATAGGAATACAGAGATGTGTTCTTTTGTCTGACTAGAGAGTGTTGTTGTGGTTGAAAAGAGGTCACTGGGCTAATTTTATGCCCTCCAGCGGTGAGAACCAGAACTAGGACAGGCCAGTTACATAAGGAATAATATATGACAGGGCAGAGTTGGAAAATAGGTTTGAGTTTTCCATCCTCATGCAACCAATGTCTATTAGTTTTCATTCTGCCTCATTCATTTTGGATTTCATGAATGGAGGCGTATGTGTTAGTTGCTGGAGTTTGTGAGTGTTAGTGTGTCGATCGTTAGGCAGTATCTGGAGCATAGGGAGCTTTGTCCCTGTCTACTGCCTAATCAGGGCTTTGCTTGCAGACAGTCTGACTCTGGGCTCAGGCAGGACTCTAGGACCAAATAGCAGGCACAGGTAGAAGGTCGGACGAGCCT
The DNA here is from genome assembly GCA_903798035.1 of Danio albolineatus. NCBI lineage: Eukaryota > Metazoa > Chordata > Actinopteri > Cypriniformes > Danionidae > Danio > Danio albolineatus. The sequence continues at coordinate 10,767 of CAIGQQ010031381.1, forward strand.
TTCAGACAAATACTATAACCTCATTAATGAAAGAACACAGTGTTCTATTCAGGAAGGAGCTGCTAACGTTTAACCATTCTGCTTCTCAGTCGTATTTCATGTACAGATTTTGGTGTGCTGTGTTTAGTAGGCATGGATGCCAATTGAGTGGGTTTGTGCCCACTCATAGTTAAGGGTCTGGTGCAAGGTGTTATGCTTTTTAATAATATCAGAAAAATACTGTAAGTAGGACTTTGCGTAGTTTAATATCACTTGTTTTTTTGCGACAAGGGCTATCATGGAAACAAAATGTTCTCTTTTATGTAAAAGGTTGCGTTTGAATATAGCAGGACACTAAGGATTTTTTCTACTGGCCCGATTGGACCAGTGGTTCAGATTTTTACTTGCCCTGTCAACATTTTTCACTTGCCCTACCAAAAAAAGAAAAGTTTATTGCTATTTCTTAGCCACATATTTTAAATAATGTGTCAAATTATTTCTAAAAATGTTAAGGAAAATGTGCAGGTATTTTATTGCAAAATAAAACCTGGCTGACTTAAAAATGACAGGAAAACATCACAAAACAGACATTTTCTTTTAGCCTCATAATTTGATGTTGCCGTCATGTTGTCGTCTCTTCGCTGTGTTGGTTTTTACCAGGTTACGGAAAAAAATAACGTGCTCATGACATCCAATCAGATAAGAGGAACCCAAAAAAGCTATATGGTATTTACGACTTCACAGAGAAGGTAGCATTCAAATACTTGAAAGCACAAACTATTTCTTGATTTTAAGACTATATATGCATGCAATTGACAAATAGTCGCAGGCAAATTAAAATTTAGTGACAAGGCAGCACTGGCCTAATCGGGCCAGTTATGATCCTGTCTACTGTCCCGAGCATCTCTCACACTGTCCCCGGACCATCGGGCAGTCCTTATTGTTGAGCCCTGTATGGACATTCATTGAATACTGTCTCTTAATCAGGATGGAGATTTTGAAAAAGAAATGCATTTCACTAGTGCTACATGATAGGGATTGGCCGATAAACGATATTATATCAAATCACAATAAAAACTATGTCAATAACAATGATAAGCTCTGGACTTTTTTACTCTGTTGATCTAAGAGCCAATCATACAGCAGAAATGTTCAACAATGGGAATCTAGAAGTGTGTTGATATTAGAAATGCACCTAATTTTCGCCTGCCAAAATTATCCACCAAAAATAAGTTATGCTATTTAAAAGACCCTCTAATTTGTGGCTTCAGTCATTGTTAGGAGACCCTTTTAAATCTGGAAGAATTAACAACTGATGTTGAATTATTTATCTTTATTGTTCAATATGGAAAAGAATTCATTGAGATTGTATCAACTACGGGGCGCCACGGTGGCCTAGTGGTTAGCACGTTCGCCTCACAGCAAGAAGGTCGCTGGTTCGAGCCTCGGCTGGGTCAGTTGGCATTTCTGTGTGGAGTTTGCATGTTCTCCCCGTGGTTGCGTGGGTTTCCTCCGGGTGCTCCGGTTTCCCCCACAAGTCCAAAGACATGCGGTACAGGTGAATTGGGTAGGCTAAATTGTCCATAGTGTATGAGTGTGTGGATGTTTCCCAGAGATGGGTTGCGGCTGGAAGGGCATCCGCTGCTTAAAAATATGCTGGATAAGTTGGCGGATCATTCCGCGGTGGCGACCCCGGATTAATAAAGGGACTAAGCCGAAAAGAAAATGAATGAATGAATGAATGAATGTATCAACTACATGATATTGAAAAATAAATGTACATTGCAATTTTTATTTTGTTTTTCAGCGGTTTTTATTATTATTGATATTATTATTATTATTATTATTATTATTAGTATTATGTTTTGCGATTTATAGATATCCTTTCACAAGATGACCCTATTTGGAAAAATATCTTATTTTTTATTGATTAAAATGATTTGTAGGGGAGTATATATGCATAAAATATACAAAAGGATACAAAATAAAATAAAGCACAGATGCAAACAGAATGAAAATAAAAACGAATGGTTTTTGGTAGAGTCTAACAGTATATAGAAGTTCAATAATCAAATGTAAAATAGGGTAGCACGGTGGCTCAGTGCACTGTCGCCTCCTCACAGCAAGAAGGTTGCTGGTTCGAGTTCCGGCTAGGCCAGTTGGCATCTCTGTGTGGAGTTTGCATGTGCTCTCCGTATTCGCATGGGTGTCCTTCGGGTGCTCCGGTTTCCCCCACAATTCAAAGACATGCGCTATATGTGAATTAGTTTAGCTAAATCGGATGAGTTGGCAGTTTATTCCGCTGTGGCGACCCCTGATAAAATAAAGGGAGGAAGCTGAAGGAAAATGAATGAATGAAACCGTCCGTAGTGTATGACTGTGTGTGAATGAGTGTGTATGGGTGTTTCCCAATAATGGGTTGAGTCTAGAAGGGCATCTGCTGTGTAAAACTTATGCTGGAATAGTTGGTGGTTTATTCCGCTGTGGCTACCTCTGAAATAGAGACTGAGCCAAAGGAAAATTAATTAATGAATAAAATAAAACTGAATTTTTTATTGTATTAAATAACATTTAAACCATGTTCATTTTTGTTAGAGCAGTAATCTTCATAATTTCTTGTGCCCAAATGGCTTAAATTAACTTGAAATCTTTCAGTCACAGACCACATCCAAGATGAAAACCAAGATCACTTCCAAATAAAAATATTTAACATTATTAGATTTGAGTTAAACTTTGCAATGACTGCAGAAATCACTGTTTACGAACTGTGGTTGCTTGATTTGTTATTATCCCAACTTGACATTGCAGATTCTGCAATGTGACTTGCAGATTTGCATATTGCGATATTGATACTGAAAAGATTTATTGTGCAGCCCTACCACATTTGAACTTCTACACTATAATGATATTTGAGTCAGTTTGTCTGAGCTGAATTTAATTTTAATTTTATTTATTTATTTATTTTGAATTTTTAGGTTTTTGTTTGCTATGAATTGAGTTTATACTCTGTATGAGTGATACAGAATGTATGTATATTTTTATTTATTTGATCAGTTATGTAAAACAATCATACTATAAACTACTGAATAAATGCTGTGCCCATCACTACCAATATATAGGAAAACTGTTTTTCATTTTATTTTATCTTTACGTTAATAGCATGCTAGTATTTGTGTTTTAATTATAAATAGATTCTGTGTTATTTTTAAGTTAAAACAACTGCCCTCTGTATCCAAGTGTACAGAGTGTCATCTGTTTCCTGATCTATTCATGAAGCACTCACTAAAGGCTGTAGTACTTACTGTAATGTCCCTTCAGCTGGTAAGGCAGATGTGTAGAGAGGAAATAGTAGTTAAGCTCCTCAAGTTTTAAACGGTTCATGAATGAGCAGATTTGTGAATGGAAACTCAGAGCATCTGCTGGTTTTAGGAACAGCTTGTAGAACAGGTAAAGCTCGAGGATCTTTTAGATCAGTAGTTCTCAAACCATCAGGTCAAGAACCTGGTCAATTTAGGACATCTCAGAAGCATGTAGTAACTGGTAAATTTGTCTGGTTTCTGGTTAATGTAGTGAACACTTTAATGTAGACAATTTTACAGTATTATATGTCAAAGTGTTTTTAGGTATTTTTAATTGTAGATTTGTCTCTTATTTCAGTCAGCCCATTGTACCTCTCATCTGCTTTTATAGTGGGAAATAATACAAGAAAGATAAAATTGAAATTATGTTATGGGTAAAACAATAGCAGTAATGTTATATTAGTTGCATTTAAAAAGAAAAATGTTACTTCATTTTTCAGCTTCAAGTATATTTAAATGCTGAAATATTAACTATTCATTTTGTTTTCTTAACAGATTTCTCCTACAGTGCCTGGATGATCTTGATTCCAATCTAAGAAAACTCAATTCCCGCCTTTTTGTTGTCCGAGGGCAACCAGCCAATGTTTTTCCACGCCTTTTCAAGGTAAAATACTTCCGTTGAAGTTGAGTATTGCGGACAGTGCATGAATATAGTATCACAAAGAACACAAATATTTTTTATTTTATTTTTTATTTAAAATATAATTTGTTTGAGGTCAAAAGCCTTCTGAAAAAGTGAATTTTAATGCATTGGCTTTTTTGTGTGACTATTAAGTGTTTTTTTGTATTGTTTTTGTTCATGCAGGAATGGAAAATATCCAGGTTGACCTTCGAGTATGACTCGGAACCGTTTGGGAAGGAGAGGGATGCGGCTATTAAAAAGCTTGCGATGGAGGCTGGAGTTGAAGTCATTGTCAAAACCTCACACACCCTTTACAACCTTGATAAGTAAGAGCTCGTTTCCTTCAAGCGGGTTTAATTTTGAGTGTCAATTTGGTCTTTTACCTCCTTAATGCTACTACCATTTATAGGTTTTATTTGTTTTAAAATGAATTTATTTTTATTTTAATATTTTAATTAATTTATTAACTTTTTAATTTAATTTATTCATTCATTCATTTTCTTTTCGGCTTAGTCCCTTTATTAATGTCAGGTTGCCACTGCAGAATGAACCACCTATTTTATTTTATACAGTTGCCAAAAATGACATTTCATGTCAGTAGTGTTTACATTTAATATTATACATGTTTTGTTCGCTTCACAATTAGTTCTGGCAAAAAAATACTTGTTTAAATATGATATGAGACATTATTTAATTAAACTATCTAATTTCTATAATTTGCATATTTTTGTGGTGTAAAAATCTGAACATCGAACAAAGTCAAGATACAAATTCTTGATTGATTTTATTTACTTTTTTGCATATTAGATTAAAATGTTTTTACAGAGTGCAGTTTGTGTAGTAATACAGAAAATACCAAACAATATGAAAAAGAACGAAATGAAATAAATTTGAGATGCTTTTTTAAATTTGTCTGAAAACACATTTTTAGAAAAGCCAGAAAATCTCAAAGTTATATAAAAAAAACATTTACTTGTGCTCATGTTGTTTTAAACCCATAAAAAATTAGTTTGAGGACAAGTGAATAATTTTGGGTTGAACTCTCACTTTAATTCTTTTACATTTAAGCTCTTAAAACAAGTTCCAGCAATTGTCATCTCTGAACAGTGATTTGTATATTTGTAAATAAAGTCGACGAATGGAAAGAAAGAGGCTAATTCTTTACCCTTAACGTTCATTTCAGGATCATTGAACTGAACGGTGGCCAGCCTCCCCTCACCTACAAACGTTTCCAGACTCTGATCAGCCGAATGGATCCACCGGAGATGCCAGCGGAAACCCTCTCCAACAGCATTATGGGCTGCTGCGTCACGCCAGTATCTGAAGACCATGGGGACAAATATGGTGTGCCGTCTCTGGAAGAACTAGGTGAGCCGAAGTTTTTGATTACATTAATACATCTAAGGTGACTTTCAGTTTAAACTACCTTGGATTTATGATTAAAACGAATGTAAAAATAAACAGTGTATAGAAACATTGATTTAAAGAGGTCATACTTTCAGAAATCTAATTTTCCTTGACGTGCAAGGTATTATTTTTTTAAAATGTTAACAGTTTGATATATACTGATACTATCCATATTGTTTTTAGTGTACATTTTAGCAGTGTTCATTTTTCAATCATTTTATTATGCAAAACAAATCTTGAACGTGACATATCTATCAAAGTGGGGCGTCAGAGAGAAACACCAAAACAAAATGGAAAAAATGTTTTGCTACTAAATCGTTTTGCTTAAAATAAAAGTGGACTTCATGAGGAAAACTGCAGTTCATGACCGTTTTGAAATTAAAAGCACTTGACCTAAATCTTACAATCACTGTATCCATTTCCTGTGACCTAACACAAATTCAAGTGTTTCATAAACGGCAATAAGAGAAGCCATTAAGTTATGTGTGATTTGTATTGGTTCTTTAACCTACATTATGTTTGTTTAGGATTTGATATTGAGGGACTTCCTTCTGCTGTCTGGCCAGGAGGTGAAACCGAGGCATTAACAAGGATTGAAAGACATCTGGAGCGAAAGGTACAACATATTAATTAATTTATTTATTTATCATATAAAATTATATTTATTTTATTATATAAAAAATATATATTTTATAAAATTATTTACTTGTTCATTATTCACTTATTCCTCAAACTAATTTCTTAAGGGTTTAAAACAACATGAGCGCAAGTAAATATATATTTTTTATAATTTTGAGAATTTCTGGTGTTTCTAAAAGTGTGACAAATTTAAAGAAAGCATCTCAAATTTTTTCAGATTGTTCAGTATTTTCTCAATTGCTACACAAACTGCACTCTGTAAAAACCTTTTAATCTTATATGCAAAAAGTAAATTTACAACGCAGAAAAGTCTTTTTGCAAGGACACATTTTAAATCAACAGTAGTGTTATTGATGCTTTATATACATTTTTATGTACACACTTTATGTAAATGCTTTATGCGATTAAATTAGTTTTTAAACAGTTTGACAGTAACATTTTAAAGCAATAGATTAAAAAAAAAAAACAATTGTCATCATTTTTTCCAATCAGTATGAATTTTTTTTCTTTGATGAACACAAGATATTTGGCAGAACTGAGTTTTGTTACCTTTGTATACAAATACAATGGAAGCCAATAGGTACCACCGCTGTACTCAAAATATCTTCTTTTCTCCTTTAAGTACCTCCATTTGTGACATGAGGGAGTAAATAAATGATGACAGAATTGGCATTTTTATGTGGACGGTCCCTTTCAATATAAAATTGTCAGTCTAACATGTACTTCACATTTTGTTTCTTTAAAGTCCAGATTTTACCTTTTTGCACTTTACTTGTTTTTTTTTTTAACTTATTTTTATTTTATTTTTTTTTAGGCTTGGGTTGCAAATTTTGAAAGACCCAGAATGAATG
>CAIGQQ010031382.1:0-17621 GCA_903798035.1 Danio albolineatus
TGATCTAGAGACTCTAGACCAAGACTACACCCCTAAAAACTCAGACCGAGACTATATTCAAGACCCAGACCAAGCATAGAATTTATAAGCTATAAACAAGACATATACCAAATTTTCATTTTTCTAGACTCAGACTAAGACTACACCCCTGAAGACACCCCCCCCCTCCCCCCGACATTGCACTCCCTTAAGACCCGAAACAAGACTACAGCTATGCAATAAGACTACAATAAGACCAATACTGCAGCCCTGCAAATGTAGACCAAGACAATACAATTCAAGATTCAGACCAAGACTGCACCCCTAAAAACCCAGACCAAGACTCGACAACTTAAGGTCTAAACCAAGACTACATCCCTAAAAACCCAGACCAAGACAATACAGTTTAAGGTAGAGACTCTAGACCAAGACTACACCCCTAAAAACTCAGACTGAGGCTATATTCAAGACCCAAACCAAGCATAGAATTTATAGGCTATAAATATACCAGATTTTCATTTTTCAAGACTCAGACTAAGACTACACCCTAAGACACCCTACACACACTAAGATTGCACTCCCTTAAGACCTGAAACAACACTAAATGCAATAAGACTCACACCAATACTGCAGCCCTGAAAATGTAGACCAAGACAATACAATTCAAGATTCAGACCAAGACTACACCCCTAAAAAAACTAAGACCAAAACTATATTCAAGACCCAGACCAAGAATTTGCACTTCAAGATCCAGAGCAAGACTACACCCCTGAAAGCTCATATCAAGACTACAGAAGTTAAAATCCAGACGAAGACTACACTTTTTATATACAGACCAAGATTATACAATTCAAGATCCAGATGAAGACTACGCCCCTATAAAACTGGGTTTTTATACATTTCAAAAGCCAGACCAGAAATACAGCCCTGAAAACCCAGACCAAGACTATACACTTCAAGATCGAGCACTGAGCACTGTATATGCATCCTATACCCAATTAAGGTATGGGTTACTTATCATACCCAATTAATTGTGTATGTACCTATCCCTTTGATGCATAAATTGTGAATGCCTGAATAAAGATATTTATGATGACAAAAAATATTCAGTTATATTTCAAAAATATGATTTCTTTTAGAAAGTTACAGAAATATATGTTTCAGTGGATTATATGCCCCTGAGCAAAACAATAAAATAGAAATAAAACAGTGTGAATATAATTTTTTAATTATTAAATAGCATAAAATGTATTTAATTTTAAATGTAATGCTTTGTAAAACATTTTTGCATATTTATGTTTTAACGTTTTATAGGTTTACTGAAGATGTCTGAGTGAAGCCGCCTATAATGAGGTCTGTTCATCAAACTATATGATATACTGAGCAAATGATATGCTGCATGAAAAATTGTAAAGCATCAAAGACACAGTGGCACACAATACTGCATGCAGATGTATTTGTTGTTTGCATGCATGCATCGTTGAGGCGTCAGTTCACAAAAATAATCATTGTTTACTAGTCATTTGTAATCAAAATGTAAAAAAGAAAACAGAAAATAAATAAAAAATTAAGGAAAGGGAGGAAATTGATGTGCAGTTACCATGAATGACCGCTGAAATATACTCAATGGAGTGGTGCAGCAGAGAGCACTCAACAGGCTGTCTGTAGTGACCACTGTGCTCAGTTTTTTCTTAAAACAAGACACATTTTGCTATTCTAAGACAAAAATATACTAAATGGCAAATTCTTAAAACAAAATAATGTATTGCTCAAACACATAATCATAAAAAACGGTAAATCCAAAAAACTTCGCGCGTGCACACACACACGCGCGCGCGCTTTTTAAACATACCAGTCTGTTGACCTTATTCTTGACACTTCCATTGATTAAAAACAGCTCGTTATGTCTTGTTATATTGTTCCACGTTTATGTACAGTCATGAACACGCTTGTTTAAAGAGCAAGTAATTTGACCGTTTAGTGCTGTTTATTAATCCTAGTAATTTCTCCCAAAGGACACTGAGTCGAAAGCCCCAAAACAATCGCAAAAACGAGCGCACTTCCGCATGGCAGAATAATGTCGATAAATGTCTTTTATGCCCATTCCTTTCCCGTACTGTTATTTTCGACACAGTTAAATGGATTCCATCCCTCCCGCTTAAGCACCTCTTCCATGCTTCCCAAACGTGAGCGTTCTCGTACCACGTGACGGCCTACCGACCAATCAGAACCGCCATCATTCTGCTCTCTAGTCACTAGAAAATCCACATTGAGAACAGCAGAGAGCCGCACTGAGCAGGCGCGTGCACGGGCGGCTTATGAAGTCATATTGTCCTACTCTGCTCCAGACTCAATCGGGAAAAAAGCATCGTTTTTGAGCCATAAAGCTCTCGCTGAACCGTGGGAAGAGATGGTCTTGTGTTCGGGACTGACATAACGTTAAAAGGTAATGCTTTAAAGTAGTTTTGTAAGGTTTTTAAGCTTTATTTATTGTCACGTAAAAAAGCGTTACATAACCCGCGTAGTTGACCCCATTCCACACGCTTGTTTTCTTAGTGTTTTAGATGTTTTTGTCATATTTATCTTTATGTTTCAATTTCTGTATCTCGTAGAATGTATTCATTGTTAACATACTGCATAATGTGAGATCTATGCTTTAGTACTAGCTACAATATCTCGCCAGTTTCACCTACATGGATTTGACCTAATTTCTAAACCATGTTGTTTTCAGTGTGTCTGTGGACCACACTCGCGCTCCACTCTAATACGCGGTTCTTTATTCATGATTGATGTTTTTTGAGGGTCTAATGATATTTCATTTAAAGAAGAAGAAATGGACAATGTAAATCATGAAGTAATCTGTAAGAGACTGGATTACAAGCACATCCAATTACAAAGTGATAGGAACAATAAGCAACAAATGAGAAATGGAAAGAAAAAAAAACAAAGATATGGGAAGTACAAAATAAAATAAACAGAAAACATCGAAGATAAATTTACATATTCATATTTACATAAGCAAACTTGCAGATTTTTATTGTTTGATAAATGTATAGCTTTAAAGCAAGGAATCAATTTCAATTAAGACATGACCAAGTGAGGGAGAGGATGTAAGAAATATTTGTGGAAAAGGATTCAGCATGTAATAAAAAATGTTTTATATGGTTCATTCTTATTTTCGGCGTTAGAATAATAATTGATAATATGTTTTAAGTTGAAGAGTTGTTTAATTGATTGTGATTTATTTAAATAATTATGTAAATCCAACCAAAACTTTTGTGATATTTTACATGTAAAAAAAACATGTGAAAGTCAAAATATCCAAATTTTTGTGACAGAAAGAACAAGCATCTTCACTATCAGTAATTTTTTAGATAAATGTATTGACCGGGAATATTTTGTGTAGATTTTTAAAATGAATGAACGAATGAATGATAATTTGTATTACAACAATAATGAAAATGACATAATTTCCACCCACAACATCCGTTTATTGTTAAGGTTTGTCTGTGGGTGTGTTTGGTGGTACATCACGTTTTTAGAGCTTATAGTACTGGTATATGATTTTAATCATGTAACAGGCCTGCTGTTCACTGTCTACTAAACTATTTGAGGTTTCTGTAATGTTTGGTTTAAATATGCAAATGAAGAATTTTCTAGTTAAATATGCACTAAATTGCACAGATTTCCAAAACAGAAAGGTAGCTTTAGACGTTTTGATTTATTTTATTGACAGAAATCACACACAGTGTTTACCAATATTTGTCATCATTAAAAACCTACCAATCATGTTTTCTATCACTTCATAAACCAGAGAATACTGTTAGTCAGAAATAAAAATAATACTATTTTAGGATCGAATTGCTCACATAAATCAGACTATAAGCAAAAGCCTCTGTAAAAATAAATAGTAAATGTTACTATTAGATTATTACTAGTAGTGATACTAATTTAGTTATTTCTGCCTGTTTGGGGAGGCAGTGATTAAAATTGTAGTATACATTGTAATTGAAATCAACCAATACAAATAGATAATTTGTAATATTGTAACTGCTTAAATGTGCATTTTGATTTCTATTCATTAGATTAAAATAAATGTGATGGAAGTAGCCCGAAATCTCTGAGTACATGAAAAGTCGTACCTCTGAGCAGGGCGTAAAAAAAGATGTCAAAAAATGGTCTTGTAATGAATTAATGAGTTTATGCATGTTTACAATAGACAACCATGTTATGTACAGTTTATGGTAAATGGACTTAATGTCTAATATAGTTGCTGCTCTGCAAATTTTGATTTTTTTTCCTTTTAGTATTCCCAAGCAGTGTAAATTTAGTTTTTCGGCTCAAATATTCAAATGCTCCATTATATGTATCTTTAAGAGTTGCAGCAGACCAGCTGCCAGCATAGTTTGCTGGATCAGTTCCAGATAGAGCTCATGGTAATTCCCAGGGCACAGATAACTAATAAGCTCTCTTAGACAGAGGTTTAAGCTTGTAAAAAAATTATGATAATTCCTCTGCCTCCTTTAGAATACTTCTATAATTGACATTTCGACATATATAATTTTCTCATTTTTCATGACCGTATGGAAATCGACAGACTGTATGAATGAGTTTAGTACAGTCTAGACGTCACATATCCTGAGTCAGAGTCAAGAATTGATTATCACAAGAATAACTGCTCATATGGTCCGGATCTGGAGGATTCCTCTGTCGTGAGAAAGAAATAGGACAAGAAAAAAAAACTATGCCAAATGGTCTCTGCGCAGAGATGACGTGACAACCCATTTTTATGGCATTAATGATGCTGATGTCAAATAAGAAAGGAAAAGTCTCGCAAATACTGGCATCACTTGGTGATGTCCTTGCTTTTCTGTTATACAGTGATGTGTTGAAGATGTTAGTCATTTAAAATGTTTTCCTTTCTCTAAATCTCAGATAATGCTTTTTTAAATGCCAAAGATGTTGCGAAGGGTACAATTACTAGTATTTTAGTATTCCATTTTTATGTGTTTAAATGACAAGATGTCTTTTTGCAGTCTTAAAGGGATACTTCACTGCCAATTTTCTTAAAATTTCAAACTTTTATCAATGTCTTTTTTCACTTGAATGAACTGACGAAGATTCTGAAGAATGTTGGAAAAAACATCCATTGACTTTCATAGTATATACAATAGAAGTCAATGGCTGTTCCCCCCCCCCCCCCCCCAACATTCTTCAGTATATCGTCCTTTGTGTTCAACAGGAGAGAAGCTCAATCAGGTTTGAAACAAGTGGAGGATGAGTGAGTCATGGTAGAATCTATGGGAGACGAAATGATTTATTTAGCTTATTAGAGCATATGAAACGTCTGCCAGTGACATCCTGTCTGATTATTCAATGAAAGTCCTGGTTTAAATTTTGTTTTTGAAGGGTGACTCAGTGAACATGGCCCCAAATTCCATCCACTGGTTCCGGAAGGGTCTTCGTCTTCATGACAACCCTGCACTCCAGGAGGCAGTGCGTGGGGCAGACACTGTTCGATGTGTCTACTTCCTGGATCCCTGGTTTGCTGGGTCATCCAACCTTGGGGTTAACAGGTGGAGGTGAGTGCAGTTCAAGAAAAAAAATCAATTATTAATGTCCAAATCCAAGTGCCCGAAATGATCTCAGTGTTTGATGTGAGCTGAATCAACCACTGATAATTTCCTTCTTGCACATTTTATTGGGCAATAAAACACTACAAATACAGTCACTGTTTAATACATGATCAAATATGGTTGCAGCTGACAATAAAAACTAGCCTTATCTCAGTGTAACTGTGTTATATGTTATGCAACTTGAAAAGTGGAGTAGCCTTGGCATATGGGTCAGAGACAAAAAGAGAATTGCAAGCAACAAAAACTGCATAATGATACACGTATACACCCACACAGATTATATTCCCCCCAAAAATCTTGTCATTAAAGGTGCAGTAGGTGATCTGCCACAATGCTAACTGGTTAGCATAAATCTCAGAATCGCAGTCCATCCCCTGCCGTCCAAAGCCATGCCTCCTGAAACACGAGCGGGCAGACCTTAAATATGACAACAGAACCCTCTCTCATGTGTGGAGTTAAAGCGACTAGAGATTGGCCGGCGACGTGGAGGAATTGCACTTATTACTAAGTCATACTTTCATGCTATTTCAGACCGAATATTCAGAGTAGCGTGGTAAACAATATAGGGAGCGTGTCACAGGTCGTCATTGTTCAAAAATAAACCAATGTGATGTAAATATGTAAAACCAACTACACCTCAGTTAAGCAGGCTAAGCAGAATAGCGCTATTTACTTGTGTTTTGTCGTTAAACTAAATAAAATCTACATTATCAATGCTGTAAAAGGTCTCGTATGAAACCAAGAATAATCACATCAAGCTTTCACAAATTGGGAAATTTCATGGGCTGAACAACACATCTGTGCATTTAACCCATTCGTAACAACAACATCAACGTCAGCTTTGCGTGAAGCTAACATAGTTTTAAAACATAGCATTACCTGTCTAAAAAATAATTCAATCAGCCATGGTGTGGTCCTTCGTCCAGCATGCAAAAGTAACTCCAATATTGATTCAGGTTTTAAAAAAAGTTTTGATTCAGCATGGTTTCACCACTCACACCCTCTCTCATGAACGCAGAGCACGTGTTTGCACAAACGGCGGATCTGCGTATAAGCGGATGTGCAGTAGTTCAAGTCTTCGTTTGCTGACAGTTCGGAATTATGTCGATTCGACAATATTTAACAATTTTTAGTTTTATGCCCAGAATATAAAAATGCCTATAAATACATTTATATCATTTACTTTAATCATCACTATTGGACTGTGAAGAGACTTTTTCAACCAGCACAACAAAAATGTTTCTGAAGACAATCACCTACTGCACCTTTAATGCAATATTAATGACGAGAATAAAATAGAATAATATTAATAAAATATAAAAGATAAGATAGTATTAAGGAGTAGGATCACACTTTAGTTCAACCCCAAAAATACTAATCAAGAGTCATTTTAAGTTTTAATACCAGCTTTTACCCAATTGTGAGCAAGATGTTTTGTAAGGAAGTGAAAATGATTTAAAATTTTAGTATGATCCGTTGTTTTTATTAAATATGCTGTTAAATGTTAACATAAATGTATGTTACTCTTAATTATGATGGTTTGGCGAAAAGAGAGACTATTGGAACTGAAATACTGTGATTTTTAGTATTAGTCGGTATTGTAAAAGTAACAGCAAAAGCAGATGTTGACAAATTTTATGCTTTTTTTTTAACTGTCTTAATGCTTTTTACCTTGTAATTTTGCTTCTAACGTACTTGCAACTATTTTTATGAATACTTTCTGTTTATGTACAGTAATGACATTATAAGGATGAGATTTCTGGTAGAGAGTCCCCTCATGGCCTCTCAAAATCTGTCCAGAAATAGAAGCTGCTGAGCCTGCATTCACTGTTTATATTTGTTCCTAGCAACACTCTCTGTTCGTGGGTGTGAAAAATAAGTAATACAGACAAATTAATGAGAAGTATGTTTAATGCCTATTTATAAATACAAAACAATCCCTTATTTATCATAAATCTATCTATTTTATGCTATTATCTATTATATATTAGGCATGGGATGATGGTGGTTTGCAAAAGTCAAGTTATTAAAACCGCAAAAACATTGTTATACCGTTCCTAAGGTTTATGTAAATGTTTTTTTTTTAATGTATTGTAAAGAAATCTGTGTTTTTGAAACTAATGAAGACAGCAGAAGTCAATTATTTATTTAAATTATTTGGCCTGAATTGTTTACTGTTCCAAAATAGTATAAATGTTTCCTAAATGAAATATAGAGTGTTCAACGGGGGAAAAATGTTTCTACTAAGACATTTAAAAATAACTTATTTTAGAGCTGTAATCACAATACTGTGACGCTGTGAAACCATCCAAGATTATCATACCGTCAGAAACGTATACCAGCCCATACCTACTGTATTGTGTATATATATATATATCCTATTCGGTGTAATAGAGAATTAGCATTACGCTTAATGATCATTAAATTGTATAATAAAACTTGAGCGTAAATCACAGAATGTCAGAACATTGTAGAACATTGATGTATTTTTTAAAAAAATATAGCAATTTTAGCATTTCATTAAATGACTGGAGAAAACATTTATTTATTATTTATTTAATATAATTTTAAAGGATGCAACAGAAATTAATTTGCAATCAATTACTCTGACGGTTTTTGCTTTGTGGAATGATTATACACTTTTATTTCTACAGACTTTACTTGGAACATTAGTCACTTTACATGCATTTAATTTGTCACCATATTTGACCTATATATACAATCTGCCGAGAAACACTCCTGAAGTGAATAGTTTCCCCCGTTAGATTTAAAACAAGCTTTTTATCTCTGTAACTGATATCTCATCTTATGTCAGCTTTATGTTGTTTACATTTTAAATGAGGGTCAAAAACTGATATTTAGGTCACGCTGTAATGCGTTTTCTGAATTCTGTACAGTCTGTTCCGTTGAAAATTAACCCCTTTGTTGCATAAACCAGAAATACGAGTTGACACAATTTGATGACAACATAACCAGTCTGTTCAATTTTCTTCTGCCGCTTGTTCCCATTGTGAATCACAACTAAACAAAGCCACCATTTTATTTAGATGAAGATTAAACAAAAAATCTGATTGCTATGTTACAGTTTCTGGCATTCACATCTGGATTTGACTAATTATAAAGTTCCAGTCTGATTGCAAGTGAATGCATCCACTTTAGATTGATTATCAGACCATGACAATCAAAAATATTTACTTTTTCCAATCAATTGAAAACCACTGAATTACACCTGCTACTTTTGCAAAACGGATGTCATATTTTCATTAGTGGGATGTGAGCAGTCATATATGCAGGTGCATGTCTATTTTCGGCCAGAGAATACCCACACATGAAGTAATCTGACCACATGGCCGAATGCAGATTGATCTAGTGCCATAACAGTGAGGATAAGTAGGCCAAGTTGCAGACCAGCAGATGCTTCGCTCCCAGAAGACAATCAGACAGTCTGCTCCCAGAGCTTGTCATTCAGCTCTCCTCACCTACTGAATGATGTAGTGTGATCTGACTGAACGTTAATGAGAGCTAATTCACTAGATTAAAAGATGAAGCACCTGTGACTGGATTTGTCATTTGTCAGGTGCAGTGTTCATATGGCCTCGGCAGTACATTCTTGCCTAAAACACCTGTTGAGAACCAACTTTAGATGCTGTCATGCAGGGAGATTGCAGGTCACGTTGAGCTGTCTGTTCTAAATGTGTAAATGAGTTTAGGATTCTTAGACTTTAGCTGCCACCATATTTAAACACACGTGATTCAGCTACTGGTGTCTTCAGACTCAATAGAATGGAAAATCACATACCGTTTGACTAGGTACTACATTAAAATTTGAGCTTAATTTTGTGATTTGCAGTGTTAATTATTATTATTATTTTTACATAATTTAAAAAAGAATGAGATGAAAATAAGATAACATTGATATAATTAGATATTAACAGTGACTACATCAGTGTGCATTATCATTGACAAAAAAATACAACACTAAAATTAATAATTTTAAGTGAAATCTGCGCACATGCAAGCCATAGGCAATAAATATTTTTTGTTCTTATTTTCAATATGTAAATAAATCAATGTATTAATTAATTATATTATTATTTCATTGTTTCATTATTCATTATTACATATATAAATGTGGGTACTACATGTGCTGTGTTGTCACCTGTTGACCTACCAGCATCAGCTGCATCTCTTTCTGCATCTTTTTTTTTTTTTCTATTTTTTTAATGTATAAGTGTTCCTATATCTCCTGTAGCCTTATGTGAAAATAAAAGGTTAATTGGATGCGCACATCAGAATATCACAAGGAGTAAAGCTGTTATATTAACAAAGAAAACTCTTATTTTACATTTCAATAAAATGTTTTATTGCATTTTTGATCAAATTATACAGATTCAGTGGGCAAAAGAAACTTTTATTTTTTAAATCTAAAATGTTTTACTTTAGTAACCAAACCCATGTAGCAGGAATGTTTTACACTCTGCAGAATGTGAGTAAAAACAATACCTAATTTCTTTGTTTGCGTTTTCTGAACCACAGCACTTTAACCAGTGAGGCACGTGCACTAGTTAGCTATCCATCTTGTATAACAACTGATAATATGAACTGTAGCCCATAACTTATCTTTTTCTTAGAAGCTGGACACATTTGTTCTCTGTCTAATTGAATTCTGCACTTTATTTTCAAAGACAGAACTCTATGCTGTTGTTTTCACGTGATGGGATGGAATAGGAATACAGAGATGTGTTCTTTTGTCTGACTAGAGAGTGTTGTTGTGGTTGAAAAGAGGTCACTGGGCTAATTTTATGCCCTCCAGCGGTGAGAACCAGAACTAGGACAGGCCAGTTACATAAGGAATAATATATGACAGGGCAGAGTTGGAAAATAGGTTTGAGTTTTCCATCCTCATGCAACCAATGTCTATTAGTTTTCATTCTGCCTCATTCATTTTGGATTTCATGAATGGAGGCGTATGTGTTAGTTGCTGGAGTTTGTGAGTGTTAGTGTGTCGATCGTTAGGCAGTATCTGGAGCATAGGGAGCTTTGTCCCTGTCTACTGCCTAATCAGGGCTTTGCTTGCAGACAGTCTGACTCTGGGCTCAGGCAGGACTCTAGGACCAAATAGCAGGCACAGGTAGAAGGTCGGACGAGCCTTTCAGACAAATACTATAACCTCATTAATGAAAGAACACAGTGTTCTATTCAGGAAGGAGCTGCTAACGTTTAACCATTCTGCTTCTCAGTCGTATTTCATGTACAGATTTTGGTGTGCTGTGTTTAGTAGGCATGGATGCCAATTGAGTGGGTTTGTGCCCACTCATAGTTAAGGGTCTGGTGCAAGGTGTTATGCTTTTTAATAATATCAGAAAAATACTGTAAGTAGGACTTTGCGTAGTTTAATATCACTTGTTTTTTTGCGACAAGGGCTATCATGGAAACAAAATGTTCTCTTTTATGTAAAAGGTTGCGTTTGAATATAGCAGGACACTAAGGATTTTTTCTACTGGCCCGATTGGACCAGTGGTTCAGATTTTTACTTGCCCTGTCAACATTTTTCACTTGCCCTACCAAAAAAAGAAAAGTTTATTGCTATTTCTTAGCCACATATTTTAAATAATGTGTCAAATTATTTCTAAAAATGTTAAGGAAAATGTGCAGGTATTTTATTGCAAAATAAAACCTGGCTGACTTAAAAATGACAGGAAAACATCACAAAACAGACATTTTCTTTTAGCCTCATAATTTGATGTTGCCGTCATGTTGTCGTCTCTTCGCTGTGTTGGTTTTTACCAGGTTACGGAAAAAAATAACGTGCTCATGACATCCAATCAGATAAGAGGAACCCAAAAAAGCTATATGGTATTTACGACTTCACAGAGAAGGTAGCATTCAAATACTTGAAAGCACAAACTATTTCTTGATTTTAAGACTATATATGCATGCAATTGACAAATAGTCGCAGGCAAATTAAAATTTAGTGACAAGGCAGCACTGGCCTAATCGGGCCAGTTATGATCCTGTCTACTGTCCCGAGCATCTCTCACACTGTCCCCGGACCATCGGGCAGTCCTTATTGTTGAGCCCTGTATGGACATTCATTGAATACTGTCTCTTAATCAGGATGGAGATTTTGAAAAAGAAATGCATTTCACTAGTGCTACATGATAGGGATTGGCCGATAAACGATATTATATCAAATCACAATAAAAACTATGTCAATAACAATGATAAGCTCTGGACTTTTTTACTCTGTTGATCTAAGAGCCAATCATACAGCAGAAATGTTCAACAATGGGAATCTAGAAGTGTGTTGATATTAGAAATGCACCTAATTTTCGCCTGCCAAAATTATCCACCAAAAATAAGTTATGCTATTTAAAAGACCCTCTAATTTGTGGCTTCAGTCATTGTTAGGAGACCCTTTTAAATCTGGAAGAATTAACAACTGATGTTGAATTATTTATCTTTATTGTTCAATATGGAAAAGAATTCATTGAGATTGTATCAACTACGGGGCGCCACGGTGGCCTAGTGGTTAGCACGTTCGCCTCACAGCAAGAAGGTCGCTGGTTCGAGCCTCGGCTGGGTCAGTTGGCATTTCTGTGTGGAGTTTGCATGTTCTCCCCGTGGTTGCGTGGGTTTCCTCCGGGTGCTCCGGTTTCCCCCACAAGTCCAAAGACATGCGGTACAGGTGAATTGGGTAGGCTAAATTGTCCATAGTGTATGAGTGTGTGGATGTTTCCCAGAGATGGGTTGCGGCTGGAAGGGCATCCGCTGCTTAAAAATATGCTGGATAAGTTGGCGGATCATTCCGCGGTGGCGACCCCGGATTAATAAAGGGACTAAGCCGAAAAGAAAATGAATGAATGAATGAATGAATGTATCAACTACATGATATTGAAAAATAAATGTACATTGCAATTTTTATTTTGTTTTTCAGCGGTTTTTATTATTATTGATATTATTATTATTATTATTATTATTATTAGTATTATGTTTTGCGATTTATAGATATCCTTTCACAAGATGACCCTATTTGGAAAAATATCTTATTTTTTATTGATTAAAATGATTTGTAGGGGAGTATATATGCATAAAATATACAAAAGGATACAAAATAAAATAAAGCACAGATGCAAACAGAATGAAAATAAAAACGAATGGTTTTTGGTAGAGTCTAACAGTATATAGAAGTTCAATAATCAAATGTAAAATAGGGTAGCACGGTGGCTCAGTGCACTGTCGCCTCCTCACAGCAAGAAGGTTGCTGGTTCGAGTTCCGGCTAGGCCAGTTGGCATCTCTGTGTGGAGTTTGCATGTGCTCTCCGTATTCGCATGGGTGTCCTTCGGGTGCTCCGGTTTCCCCCACAATTCAAAGACATGCGCTATATGTGAATTAGTTTAGCTAAATCGGATGAGTTGGCAGTTTATTCCGCTGTGGCGACCCCTGATAAAATAAAGGGAGGAAGCTGAAGGAAAATGAATGAATGAAACCGTCCGTAGTGTATGACTGTGTGTGAATGAGTGTGTATGGGTGTTTCCCAATAATGGGTTGAGTCTAGAAGGGCATCTGCTGTGTAAAACTTATGCTGGAATAGTTGGTGGTTTATTCCGCTGTGGCTACCTCTGAAATAGAGACTGAGCCAAAGGAAAATTAATTAATGAATAAAATAAAACTGAATTTTTTATTGTATTAAATAACATTTAAACCATGTTCATTTTTGTTAGAGCAGTAATCTTCATAATTTCTTGTGCCCAAATGGCTTAAATTAACTTGAAATCTTTCAGTCACAGACCACATCCAAGATGAAAACCAAGATCACTTCCAAATAAAAATATTTAACATTATTAGATTTGAGTTAAACTTTGCAATGACTGCAGAAATCACTGTTTACGAACTGTGGTTGCTTGATTTGTTATTATCCCAACTTGACATTGCAGATTCTGCAATGTGACTTGCAGATTTGCATATTGCGATATTGATACTGAAAAGATTTATTGTGCAGCCCTACCACATTTGAACTTCTACACTATAATGATATTTGAGTCAGTTTGTCTGAGCTGAATTTAATTTTAATTTTATTTATTTATTTATTTTGAATTTTTAGGTTTTTGTTTGCTATGAATTGAGTTTATACTCTGTATGAGTGATACAGAATGTATGTATATTTTTATTTATTTGATCAGTTATGTAAAACAATCATACTATAAACTACTGAATAAATGCTGTGCCCATCACTACCAATATATAGGAAAACTGTTTTTCATTTTATTTTATCTTTACGTTAATAGCATGCTAGTATTTGTGTTTTAATTATAAATAGATTCTGTGTTATTTTTAAGTTAAAACAACTGCCCTCTGTATCCAAGTGTACAGAGTGTCATCTGTTTCCTGATCTATTCATGAAGCACTCACTAAAGGCTGTAGTACTTACTGTAATGTCCCTTCAGCTGGTAAGGCAGATGTGTAGAGAGGAAATAGTAGTTAAGCTCCTCAAGTTTTAAACGGTTCATGAATGAGCAGATTTGTGAATGGAAACTCAGAGCATCTGCTGGTTTTAGGAACAGCTTGTAGAACAGGTAAAGCTCGAGGATCTTTTAGATCAGTAGTTCTCAAACCATCAGGTCAAGAACCTGGTCAATTTAGGACATCTCAGAAGCATGTAGTAACTGGTAAATTTGTCTGGTTTCTGGTTAATGTAGTGAACACTTTAATGTAGACAATTTTACAGTATTATATGTCAAAGTGTTTTTAGGTATTTTTAATTGTAGATTTGTCTCTTATTTCAGTCAGCCCATTGTACCTCTCATCTGCTTTTATAGTGGGAAATAATACAAGAAAGATAAAATTGAAATTATGTTATGGGTAAAACAATAGCAGTAATGTTATATTAGTTGCATTTAAAAAGAAAAATGTTACTTCATTTTTCAGCTTCAAGTATATTTAAATGCTGAAATATTAACTATTCATTTTGTTTTCTTAACAGATTTCTCCTACAGTGCCTGGATGATCTTGATTCCAATCTAAGAAAACTCAATTCCCGCCTTTTTGTTGTCCGAGGGCAACCAGCCAATGTTTTTCCACGCCTTTTCAAGGTAAAATACTTCCGTTGAAGTTGAGTATTGCGGACAGTGCATGAATATAGTATCACAAAGAACACAAATATTTTTTATTTTATTTTTTATTTAAAATATAATTTGTTTGAGGTCAAAAGCCTTCTGAAAAAGTGAATTTTAATGCATTGGCTTTTTTGTGTGACTATTAAGTGTTTTTTTGTATTGTTTTTGTTCATGCAGGAATGGAAAATATCCAGGTTGACCTTCGAGTATGACTCGGAACCGTTTGGGAAGGAGAGGGATGCGGCTATTAAAAAGCTTGCGATGGAGGCTGGAGTTGAAGTCATTGTCAAAACCTCACACACCCTTTACAACCTTGATAAGTAAGAGCTCGTTTCCTTCAAGCGGGTTTAATTTTGAGTGTCAATTTGGTCTTTTACCTCCTTAATGCTACTACCATTTATAGGTTTTATTTGTTTTAAAATGAATTTATTTTTATTTTAATATTTTAATTAATTTATTAACTTTTTAATTTAATTTATTCATTCATTCATTTTCTTTTCGGCTTAGTCCCTTTATTAATGTCAGGTTGCCACTGCAGAATGAACCACCTATTTTATTTTATACAGTTGCCAAAAATGACATTTCATGTCAGTAGTGTTTACATTTAATATTATACATGTTTTGTTCGCTTCACAATTAGTTCTGGCAAAAAAATACTTGTTTAAATATGATATGAGACATTATTTAATTAAACTATCTAATTTCTATAATTTGCATATTTTTGTGGTGTAAAAATCTGAACATCGAACAAAGTCAAGATACAAATTCTTGATTGATTTTATTTACTTTTTTGCATATTAGATTAAAATGTTTTTACAGAGTGCAGTTTGTGTAGTAATACAGAAAATACCAAACAATATGAAAAAGAACGAAATGAAATAAATTTGAGATGCTTTTTTAAATTTGTCTGAAAACACATTTTTAGAAAAGCCAGAAAATCTCAAAGTTATATAAAAAAAACATTTACTTGTGCTCATGTTGTTTTAAACCCATAAAAAATTAGTTTGAGGACAAGTGAATAATTTTGGGTTGAACTCTCACTTTAATTCTTTTACATTTAAGCTCTTAAAACAAGTTCCAGCAATTGTCATCTCTGAACAGTGATTTGTATATTTGTAAATAAAGTCGACGAATGGAAAGAAAGAGGCTAATTCTTTACCCTTAACGTTCATTTCAGGATCATTGAACTGAACGGTGGCCAGCCTCCCCTCACCTACAAACGTTTCCAGACTCTGATCAGCCGAATGGATCCACCGGAGATGCCAGCGGAAACCCTCTCCAACAGCATTATGGGCTGCTGCGTCACGCCAGTATCTGAAGACCATGGGGACAAATATGGTGTGCCGTCTCTGGAAGAACTAGGTGAGCCGAAGTTTTTGATTACATTAATACATCTAAGGTGACTTTCAGTTTAAACTACCTTGGATTTATGATTAAAACGAATGTAAAAATAAACAGTGTATAGAAACATTGATTTAAAGAGGTCATACTTTCAGAAATCTAATTTTCCTTGACGTGCAAGGTATTATTTTTTTAAAATGTTAACAGTTTGATATATACTGATACTATCCATATTGTTTTTAGTGTACATTTTAGCAGTGTTCATTTTTCAATCATTTTATTATGCAAAACAAATCTTGAACGTGACATATCTATCAAAGTGGGGCGTCAGAGAGAAACACCAAAACAAAATGGAAAAAATGTTTTGCTACTAAATCGTTTTGCTTAAAATAAAAGTGGACTTCATGAGGAAAACTGCAGTTCATGACCGTTTTGAAATTAAAAGCACTTGACCTAAATCTTACAATCACTGTATCCATTTCCTGTGACCTAACACAAATTCAAGTGTTTCATAAACGGCAATAAGAGAAGCCATTAAGTTATGTGTGATTTGTATTGGTTCTTTAACCTACATTATGTTTGTTTAGGATTTGATATTGAGGGACTTCCTTCTGCTGTCTGGCCAGGAGGTGAAACCGAGGCATTAACAAGGATTGAAAGACATCTGGAGCGAAAGGTACAACATATTAATTAATTTATTTATTTATCATATAAAATTATATTTATTTTATTATATAAAAAATATATATTTTATAAAATTATTTACTTGTTCATTATTCACTTATTCCTCAAACTAATTTCTTAAGGGTTTAAAACAACATGAGCGCAAGTAAATATATATTTTTTATAATTTTGAGAATTTCTGGTGTTTCTAAAAGTGTGACAAATTTAAAGAAAGCATCTCAAATTTTTTCAGATTGTTCAGTATTTTCTCAATTGCTACACAAACTGCACTCTGTAAAAACCTTTTAATCTTATATGCAAAAAGTAAATTTACAACGCAGAAAAGTCTTTTTGCAAGGACACATTTTAAATCAACAGTAGTGTTATTGATGCTTTATATACATTTTTATGTACACACTTTATGTAAATGCTTTATGCGATTAAATTAGTTTTTAAACAGTTTGACAGTAACATTTTAAAGCAATAGATTAAAAAAAAAAACAATTGTCATCATTTTTTCCAATCAGTATGAATTTTTTTTCTTTGATGAACACAAGATATTTGGCAGAACTGAGTTTTGTTACCTTTGTATACAAATACAATGGAAGCCAATAGGTACCACCGCTGTACTCAAAATATCTTCTTTTCTCCTTTAAGTACCTCCATTTGTGACATGAGGGAGTAAATAAATGATGACAGAATTGGCATTTTTATGTGGACGGTCCCTTTCAATATAAAATTGTCAGTCTAACATGTACTTCACATTTTGTTTCTTTAAAGTCCAGATTTTACCTTTTTGCACTTTACTTGTTTTTTTTTTTAACTTATTTTTATTTTATTTTTTTTAGGCTTGGGTTGCAAATTTTGAAAGACCCAGAATGAATG
>CAIGQQ010031383.1:0-19881 GCA_903798035.1 Danio albolineatus
TAAGGTATGTGTAAGATTTTTTTTTTATTATTTAGTTTTTTTTTTTTTAGGACAACAGTATCTCCAGCAGAAAAAATATCCAAAGATGCAGAGGGAAAAAAATAGCAAAGAAATCTGTTTTTGAAACAAATGAAGACAGCAGAAGACAGTAATTCATTTTCATTATTTAGCCTGACATCTTCACTGCTCCAAAATATATTAAAAGTTTCTCAAAATAATGTTTTTTTTCCCCAGAAACTTAAAAAATATATATTTTAGAGCAGTAACCATATTATAGTCAAACCATTGATATTTTTATCCAAGCCCGGTCCATGCCTAATGTAGATAACAATAAAGATGTCACTCTTTACCTCCCAGTGATAGGTCTTATTAAGATGATGTTCCATTTCAATGATCCAAACCATTGAAGGTTTTCATGGGCAAAACAAATCACTGCAATTCAATATGATCACTGAGATATGTATAAATAAACATTTGCTCAGGGTAATGTATCATTTGAATCTTGCATTTAAAAAACATCATCAAGCAAACCTTAGTTGCTTTAATATAGAAAGCATTTGAGCAATTCCAGCGTTATGGGTGTTACATTTGTAGTAAATATTCTGTGAATTAAACTGCTCAACCCAAAAGAAACAAAGCTATTCAAAAGAATAAGAGTTGCTCTCTATAGAACAAAAAAGATTTTTTATTTTATTTTATTTGACATTTTTGCATTTATGAGGAAAATGTTTCATTATGGACCTGACACCTCTTTGTTATGGATGGGACAGATGTTAAAATTGGCACTTGTGTGACTTTGGTAAATCAAATATAATTGTTTGAAAACATTGACAGAGATGTTTTTGACAGTTTTTACTGTACTGTAAAATACATGCTTACAAAACTTAGAAAGGGCTTCATTATTTTGATAAAAATATTTTTTTTTCGCGGCAAGGTTGACATTTGCATGGAGTTGCTCATTTTTTTAAATACTGCTGACAACATGTATTTATTCCTGTGGCAATATATATTTTTTAAAATATTTGTTTTATAATTTATGTTATGAAAGTAATTTAACAACAAAATGATGTACCACACCAATGTTGTGATTTATTAAAAAGCCTTTAACACATTTAGCACATTGATAATTTAGAGACATAGAAATGTACATATAATTGGTTAAACTGTGTTAACCCCGAAACTACCATGAAACTACAATGGGAACAAAAAAAAACCTCTGTCATTGCTCAAAATACTGCTATTATATTATATTATATTATATTATATTATATTATATTATATTATATTATATTATATTATATTATTTATATCTCTACAGATGTGCAGTTTAAGCTTGATGAGCGAACGGCTCACAGCAGCCTGGATCTTTTTAAGAAAGACACCGGTGTTATCTATCGAGTGCTAGGTGTGGATCCCTCTCTGGTACAGGACACCCCTCTGCGTTTCCGGGACTGGGCCGTGGTCCTCGCCGACACCCCCATTGAATCTGGACGCCACTATTGGGAGATCACAGTTAAGAAGTCTCATGAATTCAGAGTTGGAGTGGCTGATGTGTCCACGTCCCGTGACGAATGCGTAGGCACCAATTCCACTTCCTGGGTGTTCGCATTCGTCCAGAGGAAGTGGTTTGCTATGATTATGGGGAAGCAGGTCCCGGTGCCGTTAGTGGGGAAACCGGATCGAGTCGGGCTCTTGCTGGACTACGAGGCGGGACGGCTCAGTCTGGTGGACACCCAGAAAGACGAAGTGGTGCATACCATAAAAACACAGTTCCGCTCGGCCGTCTGTCCTGCGTTTGCTCTCTGGGACGGGGAGTTACTCACACATTCGGGACTGGAGATCCCAGCCGGGCTTCAGTGACTCGTGTTCATTCACACATGGATGCTACATGCCTCTTTATGGATAGAAAAAAGGAAGTAGGGGCCTTACCAAAAGGGAACACAGCCGTTTTTTTTACTGCCATTAATCCAGAATCGTCCACTAAGCTGGAGAAAATATAAACTCCGTCTACTGTTTGTGATATAATGCTGATGGACTAATGTTCAACATGAATACTTGACATCCTTAAAACTGATTTCTTATGTGCATCAAATACAGTGTTGAGAAGTTTTTTTTTCTTTCAATAAACAGACACTATTTACCAGTCATGATCTTTATTTACATTTTGTACATACAATTTTTTTTGTCTTATTATATAGCATTTCAATTTTCCATTTTCATCTATAACAAATGCACTTTTCCAATTGGCGTCCATATACCAATTTTAAATACGTTAATTTCTCTAAAAACAATGCTTTTACATTCAGCATTCAGATGAAGCTTTGTGCCCTACGTTAATGTCAACATTTTAAATAAAATAATAACTTAGAAAAAGAAAACGTATTAAAAAGCTTCAGAAATTCAAAACATCTTAAAAATAGTACAAATATACAAATACCTGCTCTAAATATTCATCCGAAGATTCTAAGTAGCTTGAACGGCCTTGATGGCTGTATGACATTATGGAAAGCCCTGGCGCGTGAACCCCCTCGAGGCAAAGCGATGTAATGGCATTTCCAGTATGATTCATAAATAAACTACTCGAACCACAGCTGAAAGTGCACACATGCTTGTCCTCATAGATGGCCTGCTAAATTTACACCAGCTTGTACTTAGTAAACAAGGCCGGATGCAAGATAATGGAGAAGTGTAGTAGTTTGAAAGGCTGAATATATGATCGTCTATTATAATACAACACTTTTACAACTCTACAATTTCAATAGTTTTTACCGTTTTTTTTGTAACAATCATAAGTGAGGTGTGTGAAATGGGGTATAAGTGCAGCAAGTTATATATAAAAAAATACCTAGCATTTTTTTATGTAGCTAGGACTACTCTGTAATGCTTAATATTGGAAATGCTCATTTAAATAGATTAAATAAAACATCTTCAGGGTTTCAGAAGTTATTTACAAGAATTTTTAACGTCGTTATCAAAGTATTTGAGCTTTTCAGTTCTGTCTTGCATTGCTTTTATTCTTAAAGGTGCACTAAGAAATATTTGGAAAATGCACGACACACTTACAGCCAATCAGCAGAAAGGGGAGTGTCTAGTTATGATTTCTGAAATATCAAAAAGGGGCGAGGCTTTGGGATATGGGCGTGTTTTTCTTTTTGGAGCTTTCAAATATCAGAGACGTTTGTCAATTCAGTGCGCGTTAAAATGTAAAAACATTTTGAGAATATATATTTTTTGTTTATTATTATCTATCTTGCAGTTCTGGACTTTTGCTTAGAATTGTATTTTTAATTTTTTTAAAGTAAGTGCCATACAAAAAAACAAAAAGCAGAACTGAGAATTTACCCTTTTAAGAAGGGAACAATTTTGAGAAGAATGTCACAACTATGGCTCTGTTCTCACTTTGTAGTAAGATGCGCTTTTTTTATCGATCTGATTACAAGTGGACAAAGACTACGCTGTACTGTTCATGTCTGCCATTTTAAATGCATCTTTACTCCACTTTTGACTACTTTTAGTCTGTGGGTGTGGAGAGGGTTTCTCTGATCTTTAACTCTAATACTGCGAAAGCTTGCAAAATATTAATAATTCACAAAAAATAAATAAAAAATCCAGTCGAATGTGTCTGAATGCATAAGTGGACAAACTCAAAACATTTCACACCCAGTTCACACCTGTGCTTAACATTGTCCACTTGTAATTGGATCAACAAAAGTTTGTGAATGAGTGCTTATAGTTTCTAAGATTACTGCAAAAACTTTGAATCAAGGGTGGCCTTTTACATACAAATTCTTCTACAGTTAAATATCTTTGAGTGAAAAGGGAAGCTTCAGCATCTAAATTGGTCCAAGCACAAACCACAAACTGTCCTTGAGGACCAGTACCAGAAATGATCTGGAAGTACCTGACAGTTTCATAATCCCACCGTATACATAACAGAGGTCTGCAAAACTACAGTAATGACCATCACAAACCCTCAGCAGGAGCTAGTTGACATCTACATACAGCAGAGCTTTTGTTTAAAGCATTATCTCACCTGCGCACACCTGCTCAGTGTCCTTACACAGGGCTTTGTCCTAAATCTCACACCCATGTGCTTCCCTGAAGTAGCGAGAGGCTGTGGTTTGGGATTTTCTCCCTCATATTAAACTCTCCAAAGTCTCCATGCTCTTCAGTTCATCTGCATCAATGGAGGAATCGGGGCATGTGTCTGTGCTGAGCTCCTCGGGCAGTAGTGTGTGTGTGTAAATGCTCTGATACTCTTGGAGCACCTTGGCCACCGTGTTGTGCCCAAACTGCATGGCATCATCAAGAGGTGTGTTTCCCCATCTGAAGAACAGATGAACGGGTTTTACAAATAAATAAATAAAACGGAGCAGAAAAAGAGCAACAGGCATGAGTTTGTGATACCTGTCCTTTGCATAGGGGTTGACCTTGCAGGTGTCTGTTAAAAACTTGACTGCTTCTAAGTGCCCTGAAATCAGAGTTTAGAGACCTATTAATACATTTACAACCAATTCAGATGTCACAATTTGATCTTTAGGACTCGTTATCCATGCTGTCATTCATCATTATCAATTTTGTTTCCAGACTCAAGTCCACCCAATAATTATATTTACATTATTAATTACTCAGCATCATGTTCTTCCAAACCCTGTGAGACCTTTGTTTGTCTTGAGAACACAAATTAAGGTATTTTAGATCAAGATATTCCAGAGATATTAAAGCTCTAAGGATACATTTGTGCATACATTAACAAAAAGTCGTCATCTTCTCAGTGTCAGGGGTCACTTTCAGAAGTGTGTTGTGCTCTTTATGTGTGCCATGCTTTGTTGTGCTGCTGACGCAATACCTCGGATGCGCCTGTGCTTTGTTTCAAACGCAGAAAGTTGCAAGTGGGCATCCATTGTATACATCAGTGCACAGCACTCATAAATGTGCACAATATACTGACACTGAGGAGCAGAAACCATCGAGTGAATTCCTTGTTTATGTATAAAACTGTGGATTTTATACATAAAAGTTTTGTCTTAGCTCTATAATTTTCAGATTAAACTGCTGAAGACACATAGACTGTTTTGACTTTGTTTTTAGCACCTTTCTGGACTTTCAACGAGTTGGACCATTGATATTTTGGAAGGATGAGAGAGCTCTAGATGAACAGAAGTCTAAGGGATTAGGACCAAAGTAAGAAGTAATTATTGAGAGAATTTTACTTTTGGGTAAACTACCCCTTTTAGGAATGGATAATGACTTCAGACTGACATTCTAATTTGAATCAGGGCATAAAATGTTTACACGAAAACTGTTACTGTAAAACTGAGACTACCTTTTAAAGGTGGTCTATGTTTGGTTGCGCTGGAATCTTTTTTTTTCCCAGAGCAATTTTTGAGGGCATAAATTAATTGAAAATGCAGCAAAGTGTGAAACATTTGGACAAAAAGCAAAGAACACCCTTAACCAGCAGAACAAAGCCAAGAGAAAACCATAACAACAAACAAACACATTTTTCAGACAAAACAAAATAAGCAATAGAGACATTATTGAATAGAGAGCATTCACTGTGCATTAGTTCACTATATGGATAAAGATAAAGTGAAGTACTCTGCATTTAATGATACATACTAGTCATTCCAAAAAAACAACAACCCCAAATTGTAATCTGATTGTTTGCACTGACGCCAGATTTAATTTTTAGCATTGTTAGCTAATCACAATCACAAATTAAGAAACAGCAATTAAAATAAAAAAACATTTTTAAACCAAATGTAAAATGCTATTTGCTATTTTCTAAATTTATTTATTCATGTTATGATTATCGCCAGTTTAAGTATACCATGACCCTTCATAAATCAATCTAAACGCCGATAACTAAACAAAAATTCTCATTATAACGCATGTCAAAAAAAGATGCAGCTTAATATTTCCATGGAAACCTAGATATACTAGGGCTGGGCGATCTGGCCTATAATTAAAATCTTGATTAATTGAACATTTTAACTCGATTACAATTAATAACCGACTATTTTATTTATTTATTTATTTATTTATTTATTTATTTTATGTTTTTGCACTCTTAGTTCACTGGTAAGTTTTGTACAGTAAATGTGCTCACATATTACAAGTAGAGATTTTTGAATGTAGGGTGCATTACATGATTTTAAAGTCATTGCAGTAAACACACACTATCTACTTGCTATGATTATTTATTAAACACCAATGCTGAACAACTATTACTATGAACCACTCCAAAAAAATTAAAACACACATTGCATATTCTAAAACGTTTGCGTGCGCTTAGCAGAAGTATGATATCAGAATAATATAATAAATATACTTTATAATATAATAAGTATAAATTAGCCTTAACAGAGCGGGGTCATGTGACTCCACACATGACAGGGAAAGTCATTGAAAAAATTGGCCAGGAAAAATTAGATCGATTTATAGGTTTTCTATGTTGATTTCGATTACTTTTCGATTAATCGTCCAGCCCTACTTGATACATTTTTCTTTTAGTATTTTTAAATAATAAAATTAAAGAACATAATTTATTGAAAAATAGAAATATTTTGTAATATTACAAATATTTTTACTGCTATTTTTGGTCAGTTTAACAGATCCCTGGTGAATAAGAATGCATTAATTTCTGACTAATTAATTTCTAAAAAAGGCTTTACTACCTTCTGCTGATGCCACATGTAGAGCAGTACGCATGTCATAGTCAGTCAATTCCATATTCACCGCAGAGAGAGCGATTCTGTGAAACAGACGAATGTTACATGAACATTCCAATCAAAATATCTGAATGTATTTTATTGGCCATAAAAAAAGAGATGCTTACCTCCTGAGAGCTGAAACATCCCCACTGTACGCAGCAAACATCAGATCCACCACAGACTTGTTCTGCGATGTCATAAACATAATCAGAGCTCAAAACTCAGCAACTTCACACTATGTGACTGGGAGAAAAAAGCAAATCTGCTCCGCTGTCTCACCCTCTCGTGGCCTGTCTGTCTGCGAGGGTCCAACTTCTTTGCAAAGTGTCTTAGATTGTCATAGTTGTGGAAATTAAAGAGAGAGACCAGCTCCTAAGAGAAACCAATTTAGTTAATGGTCTAAGAGACAAAACAAAAAGAAATGCACAAGCTGAGATTCTGAAGAACATACCTGGCAAAAGTGGATTCCTCGAATGCTGTTTCCCACCCGGTCGAGAGCCGGAGACCAACACATCACACCCATGATATTAGGAACCACTAGCAGGACGGCACCAGATACCCCGGATTTAGCAGGCAAGCCCACCTGAGAGGAGACAGAGGGATTTTAATGATAAAGTTTAATTTATAGAGAGTTAGTTACTTAGACAGATAACTATAGTGTATTCGCCTGGAGTGTGTGCCTGAACGCTACAATATCTGCTATAATATTTTATTACATGACTCTCTGAAATACTAATTTCTGACTGGTCAAATACAACATTCCAAGGTATGTTGTTCCCAAATAACAACCGCTAAAACTAAGAACACAGGCTCACCTACAGTAGGTACATCTTGACTGTTAGAGAACGCATTCGTATAATATTTATATGATTTCCATGCCACTGTTTTATTAATGCAGATAGAATGACCATATAATTTCATATTTTATATTTGTGTGGAATAATTAACCACTGTAGAATCACATGAGCAAGAGTGCAGTTTAATTCATTTTATCAGCAAGTTCATCACAATTTCTCAACAAAAACGATATTGGCATTACATTTATAAAACAGCGTTCTGTTTTTGATCACTCATATCATTAAAATTAGTTCCAAACAAAGCCGCAACAGAAAGATGCACATATCATTAAAGGGGAAATTAAGTATTTGTGCTATTAAATTACAAATAAAGTCAATGCAAAAGTGCAAATTATTGCTGTGTGGAGCAAATGATGCAAAATGTGCAATGTGTTTCTGCAATGAACGCACAAAATTCGCGTCAGTAGCGTCTAACATGCAAGTTTAAATAATTAAAGTCAAGCGAAACATTTCAGGGGAAAAACATCCCATGGGTAAACTTGATACAGTGCTCTGCATTTGTTGTGAACTCAGCTTAACACGTTTCATTAAAGGATTAAATTCAGTTTTTAATGAGTCAATAGCTATGTTTCCATCCAAAAATGCGAATGAACTTTCTACGCAAAACTGGATTATCGCATAAAAGACGTGCGAATAAACCAGGGTTTCCATCCAACGAGTCAATGCGGACAAAATCGTCACTTCCTGATTAACTGACGCCAAATATCAACAGTAAAAACGTAATTTGCTGCAGTAGGAGAAGCTGTGTCAATCTTTTTCTTTATTTAATGAATGACGCGGTGGCGTTTGAAGGTGTCAGACGCGGAGCACAGACGCTCTTGATTCTAGAGGTCAATAATAATATAATAACACAACTACTTAAACGGTTCAGGTGTTTTAGAATGACCAAAACAACATTTCAGATGTTTTACAGTGTGCTCAGCCTGCTGGTTTGTCCATTTACACACATTTTTATCATCACATGATCTCTTATAATAAAATCACATGACCTTTATTTAAATGCGCATACTGGAATTTATGCGGGATAAGTGTTTCCATCGCAGTTTATGCGCATCTTTTTATATAAATTTTTTTAATGCGCATTTTCAAAATGTATGCTCATCGTGGCGATTCCATCAACCGGATTTTTATTCGCAGATCCAAAATGCGAATAAAAATAGCTGGATGGAAACATAGCTACTGATTCAGTTCGCAAATGACTGTCATTTGTGTAGTTTCTAAATGAATCAACTACAAATTAATAATTTCAATAAATGAGTCATTCAAACGCTCATTAAGATGAGGACTTTCAGCTGTTTTAGCGTCATATTTATTTGTGTCAATTTATGGCATACCTAAACATTCCAAGTTACCAGAATTAAAAACACTCAAATTATTGTTAAAATATTGATATTAACAAAAAAAAGGATACTATATATATATATCCCTAAAATGTGCTTACATATTCTTTGAAAAAGGGGTTAGGTTTTCTTGTAACTTATATTATGTTTTAGTACAGTAAACAATGTAAATGTAAGCAAACTAAGGATTAATAAATTCGGCCCACACAAGCAGACATTTTTATTAATACTAACAACCTAATTTGAGTTTGACACCTCTAATCTAGATGTCTAGCGTCTACTGTGTGTGAGCTGTATGGCACTGAGGAATTCTGTTGTTGTGTGTGATACTCACGTGAAAGGCAAACTGTCCGGAGAAGTCGTACATGCCGCAGGAGTGCATGAGGCTGAGAGTGTTTCGGACGGCCTCTGCACTGAGCACTCGTTCGCCTGTGATTGGACAGATCCCTCCATTAGCCAGAGTGGCGGCCATGACGCTGCCTGACTCACATGTCACCTCGATAGAGCACAGCTGGAAATGTGAAAAGCACAAAGGGGAAATGTTAGTTGTTTGGTATGAGCATTAACAACAAGTTCCAAAAGGGAATTTTATTCAGGGATGCCAGTAGACTATTTTACATTACTTCTGAATGTGATTATAAAATGTTCTACACAAAATACTTCCTCAACAAAGCAGTTTTGACCAGGTGCAACTTAAAGTCTGGTGCAATTTACAGCCATTGAATCGAGACATTGTCAAGTTTATTTGGATTTATGACTGATAGTTATGCGAGTAAAACACTGATGACATTCCTATTATAAAAAAGTAATTTAGAGATATTTTACATTACATTACAAAAGCATGTTTTATTCGTTTTAGACAATACTGAAGTTTTAATGTTTTAATTTTTATATTTGGTGAAATATTCCTGATTTCTAATCATAACAAATTAAAATATTCTTTGTTCTAACCAACTGTGATTTTCTGAAAAACAAAAATGCACTGGAATGACAATATTTTATATTTGAAATTTGGAAGAAATAGATCTATAGAAAAAAATAATAAAATTTTATTAATATTATGTATGTTTATTAATATTCAATGTTTATAAAATTAACATTCAAACCCATACCTAGTAAATCCAGTAACTCCAGAGAAAACAATAATTTTAACACTTATTTTTTCCTTAGAAGTGTTTTCCGAAGAATACAGCTTGTGTTAGAATAACAGCTCATTCACCTGAAAGTAGAAGTCAAGGGCTGCCGTCATGTCAGCTCCATTAGGAAAACACTACAGGGGAAGAAAGACAAAATAATATGTGAGAAAGTAGTAAATAAATCCTGTCATTACAAGCATGAACGCAACAATATCCAAAATGACACTTACTTTTTTCTCTTTGAGATAATAGCCAATTGCATAGTTCCTGTAACCGGTCTCTTTCTCTGACTGGAAACTTTAAAAAGCAAGAAATCACAGATTATAGGTTATCCTCTAAGAGAGTATGATTTCATATAAATAAGTTATAAACTCACGTGGCGTTACTGAACCCAACATATTCTCGGCCAGCCATTCTCTTCAGATAATCCACCATCTGACCCAAAGAAAGAATTCAGTTTTTATAACAAGCTAGATATCAGAAAACACTTGGGATAATTCACATCATGGAAATGTTGCGATGCACTCACATAGTCAAATTTCTCTGCCTTGTTGTAACCAGGCTGTAAAAGAGAGAGAGAAAATGTAGCAATTGAATTAAAATTACAGTAACATCATAAAAAAATCTATGAAAAAGGAGTATACTTGATCATACTTATTAGTAGGGCCAGACGGAATATGCGGACATTTTTTGCTATTTCTGTGGAGTGTTTTGTTAAAAATCTGCGGATTTATGCGGAATGATATTGGGAGTATCATAACTAAAACCTTAATATATGAAATAAATAGTAATACATTTTTAAGTTTTATTTAATGTTTACAAGACGAATCCAATTAGATCCACTTTATTTGGTAAACAAAGCAAGTCTCTTATTTAAAATCTCTACTAAAAGACAGAAAATATTAATTTACAAACTGTATTGTAAATAAATCATATGAATATTTTTATATTAGTCAATATTATTACTGAAATCCAATAAAAAACTGAATAAATATAATTTTCCACACATTTACCCAAGTAAGCAGAATCAATGATGGGCTAAAAATCTGCGGAAATCTGCGGAATTCTGCACGCGCAGATTCCGTGTGGCCCTGCTTATTAGTGCACTTATTATATAAATGTACAATATTCATTCATTCATTTTCTTTTTGGCTTAGTCCCTTTATTAATCAGGGGTTGCCAAAGTAGAATGAACCATCCAGCATATGTTTTACGCAGCGGATGCCCTTCCGGCCGTAACCCAACACTGGGAAACACCCTAGCACTCTTGCATTCACACACATACCCTACGGCCTGTTTAGCTTATTCAATTCACCTATAACAGGTCTTTGGACTGTGGGGGAAACCGGAGCACCCAGAGGAAACTCGCGTAAACATGGGGAGAACATGCAAACTCCATGCAGAACTGCCAACAGCTGGTGCTCAAACAATGTACAATATATTATTGTTTAAAATGCAATAACCTGTGGGTGTTTTTTCTTTTCTTTTAGTTTTTAACTGAAGGTTTAATTTCAGTATACTTATATATCTTATGTAATTATAATTGATACTATTTCTACAAGGGCCCCGTTTGATATAATTAAGTGCACTTCGTTTTCACAAGAGGGTTCAAGCAGTAAAACTATTATATTTTTGGTTATTAAATTATTACTTGAAAGAATTATTGCTCATGAATGTATTTCACACCCGTATTTGCCTTTTGAATTGTAAATAGATGCTTCAAATAACTACAGTTTTAGTAATAAATCAAGCATGAAGCTCATATATTGGTTTTGTCTATATACAACACCTTAGTTTAATCATACTGTTGAAAAAAACATTCGAAATGTCTGAGGGCTAACCCATGGCTAATGCTTATGCTAACAAACTGAACAGCTCTATAGTCAGATGTGAAACACAACACATTCAACGTTCACACCATCTTCTGCTGTCAAACTGGATTAAAAAAAACTATCTATAAATACATAAATCTTGTTTCTGTTAGCAAGCAACAACAAAAAACGCTAACAGCTAATCCATTGAGTGAAACATCTTCGTCTCTCAGCAATACAATGCCGTATTTAGACACTTGGTGGCAGTGTGTACATATGCATTCATGAACAGACTAGAAGTATCACCCATTAGAAAGTCATAAATTCTGTTATGAGTAAACTTAATACGTGTTCTGCATTGGAAAGCATATCAAGCCATATAAATAGTCCTTACATAGAGCATAAATAAAGAAAGAATTTTGCACCTTCAATTCACGATTATGATTGGTCATATTTTGCATTGCACAGCTGCACTAAGCATGAAGTTAAGTAACAGAACATGAACGGGTAGTGCCAAACTTTTATTGGGAACAATATTAGGTTTCACATGTTCTAAGGTGGGACGTTAAGGTGATGTTCAACTTCCACAAGGTCCAGAAGGGAGTCCCTTGTGCAAAGGTCAGTGCAATGCGAGATGTCTTCATCTTAAAAAGTACTCTTGCATGTCTGCGCTATGTGAAGTTGTGTAACTTATTTAAGGGCAAAGGTAAAAGCTATAAACTTGAAATAAAAGTAAGGAGTCGCTTAATTATAGATCAGATATTTCAGTTCATTTAGACCACTGAAACCGTTCATTGCAGTTATATAGCAGCGAGTGATTTTGACTGTACAGAAAATGTGACCTTTTTTAAATGAGCTGAAAGGCGTATTTCTCAGCTCGTATCCTGATTGGCTGTTCAGACACACCTCTTGACAGCTTTTAATATGTCATCATTCCTCAAAGAACCACCCTCTCACTCCATACACACAAACACACGCTTATTCAGCTTTTTAAAGCCAGGCCAAAATGAAAGGACTGAAATATTATTTTGTCCCATTAGAAACCCTTAATAGTATATCCTAGCAGTAACTTCTGATATCTAAACTGCACAAAACAGTAAGTTTTACTATGGCTTGCAAAATAGAATTAAAGTTTTTGTAATAGTATGATGATTATTTTAATCAACAGTGGAAATAATATTATTAAATATTTAAAAAAATATAAAGTAAATTAAAATATCATCTAAATAAAATTAAAATAATGTCTGCTAAGAAATGTTACCTTCTACAAAACAATATTCATTTACCTTTAAGAGAGAGCTGATTACAATCGCTCCTGCATTCACCATGGGATTATGGGGCTTATCTGGGAAAACAAAAGTTTACACATACATCATATTTCTCATGTTGAATGGAAAAGATTTCGAAACAGATCCAGTAAAGATTGCAGATGCAATGTTCCTCAGAGGTGAGGAAATCCACTGATAAGCTGACAGTTTTACAGCTTCTTCTTAATCCCAGACTTCATGTAGCAATAGAACAAACGAGAGGACTATGATGTGACCGATTCAGAGTCTTGTATTTCATCCAGGACAAAAAAAGGCCTAATTCCTAAAAACACATTCTCATTATTATCAATTTTTTAGCCTTTTAAGGAATAGTTTGTCAACAACATTTACTTGAAAAATATACATTTTAGTATCATTATAAATGTATTCACCATGTATTTAATGCAACCTTGTTCAATAAATCCATTCCATTGCTATCAATCTTAATCTATTGGGTTCTTCTTGATTACAAAGTTTAATTTTATTATTATTATTTTTTTATTTAAGCTTATTTTGTTTACTACATTGTGCAAATTGTTCATCTGGGCTCTTCTCATATTACACAGATGTGCATAAATAAGCCATATTTGCATAATTTGATGTGTCCACATTCTATTTGAAAGACTTCTCTAAGTGACATTAACCAAATGAGTAGTAATGTATTGTATGATTATTGAGTAATGAGTATTGTAATGGTTTCTCACCCTCTTCATCCAAAGACAATTTGTTGAATTTGAGGCCACTGGGTTCTTTCCCTACATATCTGTGCACGTGTTCACTGCCAGTCTCGTGCACAGCCAGAGCATATTCCAGAGGCTTCACACACGACTGCAAGCAGAACGGCACATTCGTGTCTCCTACTGCATGCCTGTGTATACAGGAAGACATTAAATAAAACACAGTGACAGAAGCAAGCAAAGAGAGAAAAACATATATAATACATTTTTCCAAAACTAAAAGCAGCAGGTACAACTGAACTTTGGATTCTTGGGGAAAAAAATGATTAAGGTTAACATCATTCAACTTTATCACCACATCTTTAAAAATATAGTAGATTATATATTGGAGGATTATATTGTACATCTTTTAGCAAAAGCTTTGTCTTACTGTGGCTATAGTGAAGTGTACACTATATGTGTTGGAGAGCAATTACAATAAAAAAGGTTGCTCTGTTCTTTTCAGACACTGTACTTTTAAAATCATTGAAGACATTCCGTTCTTTCCAGTGTTGTGAAGTTGCTAGCTACAAATAGCTCAGCTACTACTAGCACAACTTCATTTTTCAGTAACTAACTGTTTTCCCCACAACTGTGGTGTAGATTGACAATAGTTATATTCTGTTTTTGTGAACCTGCAATAGTGTGAAGCATCACAGCGTCATCTTACATATATTGTGATCTAATATAGTGTATTCCAGAGATTAAAAAGCATATCACACACCTCATGGTTTAACATTTGTTTATTCAGTTATTACTGAATTTTATAAATAATAATAATATTTTTTTAAGTAAACAACAATTAAAATAAAATCCATAATAAATTCCAATATGAAGTAAGAATGTTGTTTGAGGCCTTTAGTATATTTTCTTACCAAATGGAGTTACCAAACTACACTATTAAGCTTCAATATCACAATTGTTTAGCATGTAACAAAGTACCAGATATTTTAATTAAAACAATCCTCATTATTGTTAATTCACTTATTTCATTTATATGTTTTCAGTTGATATATATGAGTAGTTTCAATGTAGCTATGTAGTAATTTGTAGTGTAGTTATACTGTAGCTAAATTTAAATGATGAGCAGCTTATTGCTTTCAGAGTAGCTTCCCCAACACTGGTTCTTACTTGAATTTAACTTTTACTTGTTTGGTGATTAGATTATCTGTTATGAACTGCTGTTTTGAACTAAATGTGACATGTCTGGTGTGTGATATCAGTTGTTCCATCCGCGATATGTGATGCAGCGCTGCACTTCTTGTCTGGTGTTGACAAGATAATATTATGTATATGAAGTATAATAATATGATAATAAATATGTTACAACCAATGACATGCACACTTTAAAAAAAAATAGAAAAGAAAATGTAATAAAAAGAAAAAAGAAAAGTTAAATAATAGAAAGCTAGAAAATAAAAATAGTTATAAAGTTATAAAAATAATTATAAAAATGTTCAGATATTTTTGATAAGATTTTGAAAGGCTTCAGTTCTGCCCACCGTGTCTGCATTGCAATTACTCATTCATTCATTCATTCATTCATTTACTTTTGGACTTAGTCCCTTTATTAATCTGGGGTCGCCACAGCGGAATTAACCGCCAACTTATCCAACATATGTTTTACGCAGCGAATGCCCTTCTAGCTGCAACCCATCACTGGGAAACATCCATACTCATACACTATGCACAATTTAACATACCCAATTCACCTTACACCACGTCTTTGAACTTGTGGGGGAAACCGGAGCACCCGGAGAAAAACCACGCGAACACGGGGAGAACATGCAAACTCCACACAGGAGTCATCTGACCCAGCCGAGGCTTGAACCAGCAACATTTTTGCTGTGAGACGATGATGCTAACCACTGCTCCACTGTGACGGCCCCAAGTCTGCATTTCTTTTTATCAAAAAGGTAGTTAAAAATTGCAGTAATGTGTTGGTGCCAGTAGCCTAGTGCTTAAGTGTGCAGCCATTTAGCATCATGGTGCTCACAGCGACCCGAGTTTGATTCCTGGCTCAAGGTCCTATACGATCCTTCCTCTTTCTCTGCTCCCAAAACTTACTTTTCTGTTCTCGACTATCCTGTCCCATAAAAAGGTGAAAAACCCCTAAAAAGTAATTCTAAAAAATTTGTGGTAATGTGAAATACTATTAGAATTTAACATTATTTTAAAACATGTTAAAATGCAATTTATTGCTGTTATGGAAAGCTGAATTATCAACAGTATCACATGGCTATTAAGGGTCTTTTTAAAGTTAATAATTTTCAATTGATTTTTAACTAAAAATAAAATATCCATCCATTCCGATATCCATCTAATACAACATAGCAATTTTACTATGGCTTGCAAAATAAAATGTAAAATAATTCAGATTATTATTATTATTATTTTTTTTGTAATAGTATGATGATGATTTTAATCACCAGAGGAAAAATAAAATAAATAGAAATACCTTAAAATAAAATAAAATAAAATAAAATAAAATTAAATAAAATAAAATAAAATAAAATAAAATAAAATAAAATAAAATAAAATAAAATAAAATAAAATATCCATTCCGATATCCAAACTACATCACACAACAATTTTACTATGGCTTGCAAAATAAAATTAAAGTTTATTTTTGAAATAGTATGAGGATTATTTTACTAGTGAAAATAATAAAATAAATAGAAATACCCTCTAAAATAAAATAGAACAAAATAAAATAAAATAAATCTCTTGCTTGCTTCTTTAGTCTCAAAGAAGCTGCTCATAAAAAGTCCTATTAAACCAAAAGGGGCATTATTTGAACACATGGTGCAAAAA
Organism: Danio albolineatus; assembly: GCA_903798035.1. NCBI lineage: Eukaryota > Metazoa > Chordata > Actinopteri > Cypriniformes > Danionidae > Danio > Danio albolineatus. The sequence continues at coordinate 16,698 of CAIGQQ010031383.1, forward strand.
GTTAATTCTGCACTCGCACTCCTCTCTCATTACATAAAAACAAGTAAATAAACTGTATTTCACCTCTGACCATCCACAGTGCACAGAGAAACTCCCCAGAGATCTGGATTGAACTTCGCCAGCTGAGGGATGTAGTTTGCTACCTGTGCAAACACACACGCATCGACAAACAGAGACCATATGTTGATAAATGTGTTTGTAAAGGCCAAGGTGATTCTGAAACAGCGATAAAGAAAATCGATAGCTTACTTTTCCTCCTTGCCGAGTCTGTGCGTCACAATACAGATGGTTTATGAGCGAGGTAAATGCTTCAAAGTCTGGAATGATGAACTTCCTCTGGAAAGCTTGAGTCAGGAGGACTATATTACTGCCAACACATCTAGAAACAGAAACACACTTATGTCTATGTGACATAACAGCCACCTGTGATCTGTAACGTGCTAAGAGTCGAATATAGCAGAACATGATATATGATCCGTGTTTATTAACACCAACTGAATGGTTTCAAAAGAACCGGTGCCTTAGTGGAATAACAAACGCATTATCGCTAACACTGTTTAGCTTTACAGCTGAACGCAGGTAAATGCACATAAACTACAGCTCAACAGTTTGGGATCAGTAAGATTTTTTTTTAATCTCTCTAAAAGAAGCCTCTTGTGCTAACCAATACACTGATGCTACTATTTGCTCCGAAAAAATGGTTCAATTGTGAAATATTCCTACAATATAAAAAACTGTTTTCCTATTGAATGTAGTTTAAATTTATTCCACTGATTTAAAGAGCACCTATGTTTGGACAGAACTGTGTGTAGGTATAGTGTGTCCATAATCCTATTGAGGTGACAGAAACACAATAAGTCTCTTTTTATAAAATTCCTGATGTTAAAATAGGATCCAAATCCCTTCCATTTTGAGGCCCACCGCAACGTGATGTAGGATTGTGGTTTCCCCGCCCACCGAATTGAGTGACAGCCTCGTATTAATATGTCTCCGTAATAACACGTATAATCATATCAACAAGACAGGATGTGCGCAAAGCAACTGGGATTTAAAGATCCAAGCAGCTCGCTGTGATCATCAATCATCATCAAATGTGATCAAGACTGAGTTTTACGAGTTTAAAACGTTTTTAAAACAGTGCATGTTAATGAATTACAGCGATTTTTACCGTCTTTATCACCACAGTGTCATTACAATTATAAAAGAAGATGGTTCAATCCCGGTATGTGGACGTTAAATCAGGTTTATTTTGTACATTAACATAAAGGATATCCATACAGCAGTGGATATTAACATGTCACATTTCCAGTGCAAAAACAGTTCAAAGTTAAATGCACAAGCTGCGTGTGTGTCCGCTGTGTGTGTCTGTGTGTGCGCATGAACTTTGTAATGACATTATGTGTGACTCATTGAAAGGCTTGAATGAACTCCACAACAAATACATCAAATAATCATTGGGAAAGTTCTTACTGTATTTATCACAAATGTTACGCAAGATCTGCTTATTTCATGTCTGTCACTGTGCTGTTTATCTGATGCAGCCGAGAAGGAAATTGAGGTATATTTAGACAAAACATGGGAACGGTGGGCGGGGAGAACTGGCATTAAAGGTGCAGGCAACAAAAACAGCTACATTGTGTTCAGTGCAGAAAAATCCAATAGTCTGAAAGGTCTAATAAATAATCTGATGGGTATTTTGAGCAGAGACTTTACAGACACATTCTGGAGACACAAAATACTTCTCTTAAATCCTGAAAAAGGGGTAAAATATGTGCCCTTTAAAGATTAATTTTTAGCATCATCATTACTCCAGCCTTCAGTGTCACATGATTGTTCAGAAAGCATTCTAATATAATGCTCTGCTGATCAGGAAACACTCATTATTATCATTAATGTTGAAAAGTTTCCTATTTTTGTCAAAAATGTATCAATAGATATGTATTATTTACTTTTAATCATCATGAATGTATATAATTATTTAAGGGTAAAAGGTAAGATGAGACAATATCTAAGTTTTAAGAAGGATTTTAAAAATTAGGGTTATATTTTACATTATTTCATCAAAGAATCCTTAGAAAGTAGATGAATTGTAAGCATCATCAATACTCCAGTCTTCAGTGTCAGAAATCATTGTAATATGATGGTCTGCTGACCAAGAAACATTTATTATGATCATCACTGTTTAAAACTGTTGGGCTGCTTCATATTTTCATTGAAAATGTATCAACCAAAATGTATTATTTACTTTTAATCATCATGGATGCATTCACTTGTTCAAGAGTGAAAGTAAAGACAAGAGACAATATGTATCATTTTTAAAAAATGATTTAAAAAAACGCTGTAATTTTTTACTTTTTATCAAAGAATCCTTAGAAATTAAACGAATCAGTTTTCACAAAACTAGTATAAAACAGGTAAAAAATTACAATTATTAATTAAACATTAGTAATTTTTAGAATCATTAGCAAAAATTGAGTACCTATAATTACTGTTCACACAGCCGGCAGCCGGCTCTCTGCAACTTAGCAAGGCCAACAGGGGGCGCTCAACCTGCGGTCTGTGTGGGCCCTAACGCCCCAGTATAGTGAAGGGGACTCTATACTGCTTAATGAGTGCCGTCTTTCGGATGAGACGTTAAACCGAGGTCCTGACTTTTTGGGGTTGTTAAAAATCCCAGGATGTTCTTCGGGTTGAACCCCCGGCTTTAATCTGCCCATTGGCCTCTGTCCATCATGGCCTCCTAATATCATAATTTGTTTAATCACTCTGTCTCCTCTCCACCAATCAGCTGGTGTGTGGTGTGCGGTCTGGCGCAATATGGCTGCCGTTGCGTCATCCATGTACATGCTGCACACTGGTGGTGGAAAAGGAGATCCCCCCCCATTGTGTAAAAGCTCTTTGAGCGTCTAGAAAAAGCACTATATACATGTTAGGAATTATTATTATTATTATCATTATTATTATTATAGATCACCACATCAGTAATTCAGTAATGAATTTTTGAAGAATCACGTGACAGTGAAGATTAGACATGAAACGACAAAAAATTCCTATTTAAATCTAAGAAATAAATACAATTGTAAACGTTTTAAATTGTAATAATATTTGTAACATATTTTACAGTATTTGTGCACAAATGCAGCCTTAATTTTCAATATACGTTTCTCCTAAAAATCATTATATA
>CAIGQQ010031383.1:20281-35171 GCA_903798035.1 Danio albolineatus
ATATATATTCAATATTATAGGCTTCTCTAAGAAACTATTTTAAAAATGTACTTATCCCAAGCTTTTGACCAGTAGCGTCCAAATATAATAGGTGTCATTATTTACCTTGGCTGTGAAGTGGAAAGTTAGGTCAAGTATTTGTATGTGATGACATGCACATGGTGAACTGACTGGTTGTATTTAGAGTCTTCCAAGAACATTGCGCCATCATTCACCCGTAATGGCATGTGAGTGTATGCACATATCATAACAGCTGTGAGTCATAAACTGTCAGCGATGCTATGACATATCACGGAGAACAGACATAAACACAATGCCTCAGTTTCCACTCACTTTCTGAACAGTTCTTGGTCCATCATTGCTGTTCCAACAGAGTCTTGCACCGCATGGTGGATCTGCCGCATGCAGTCTCTCAGACGGGGGTCAGACATCTGCAAACCTGTGCTTTTGAGTGCCTTGGAGTATAAGAACACGTGTTTTTAACATCATTTATTTAATATTTTATTTTATAAAAATATTTTTACAGATAATACAATAATATGAAATAATATAATAAGATGATATAAGAGATAAACTAATTGCTTAGGATGTTATAACATTAAAAAAGGGAGACAGTGGAAATGTTCAGAGGAAAAGCATATTAGAATTGAAATAATTCATGAATAATTAAATAAAAATTTTATTGAATAAGAACATATTAAACTAAGGTAAATAAACAAATATTAGTATAAAAGAAAAATAAACAAACACATAAAAACTGGATTAAAATAAATATAATAAATCCAATTTACTTATTATTTATTTATTTATTCATTATTAAGATTTTAATTAGATAAATAATAAGTAATAAAGTCAACAGGTAAATATTTTACAAATAATATTTAAGATCAAATATGGTTAAGATTAAGGTAATTTTTTTTCATCTCGGTTTCAACACAAATAATAAGCAAAAGAAAATGTTCACAATTATTGATAAGAAATAATAATAACTTTTTATAAACACCATTTTAGACGGATCAAGCAACTCTGAAGACAATTCCATCTCATAAATAAATGACATTTTTAAAAACAATTTTAATTGAATATAATAGTGTATTATTATTGCAAGAACTTAAATTTTCAAATACAATAAAAGAACAGACCACAAACCTGTAAATAGTATTATACTTCTCAATGAAATGCATTTAAAACAGCACCATTTCCATTTCTTTGTAATAACATGCATTCATTGTTTACACTAGGGCTGTTGCATTTAATATTTATCTCATCACATTTTTCCCTTAAATTGCATAAGATAACCATGATTATTTTGCAGTGTAAGTTTAAAATAATGAAAATGTAAGTGCATACTGTAATCAAATGTTAATCAAGGATTAATGGAGCATGCATTAAACAATACAGTAAATAATAAGACAGTAAATAATGCTATGCTGCATTGTTAATAGCACTGTGATCAATAAGAAAATGCAATTTTGATAAATGCACTATATATTTAAAATAACTGACACCCCTTTAATCAAATATTTAAAATAAATTTTTTTTAAAATAAAATTTTTTGTTTGTTTTTTTTGCAATAGTCAAATAAAAGACCAAACCAAACCACCTGCAGTCAATGATTTAACATGTGCGTTTTTATACTGCAGCTGGTTGAGATGACCATCTTATATACCCAACACAACCACATGCACATAAATGCACATGCATTGCACACAGTGTAAGTGAGGTAACACTTTTAATGGCTGTCTATTTCTGGGTGGCATGTGCACTAGAGTACACTGGAGTACACACGCACACAGACAGCGGAAATGAGCAGTGCTCTGGAAATTCAAAGATTAATGAGTTAACTTAGTCAAAACAGTGCATAATTCTTTGTACTACGACTTCATTTAAACTAAATTTAAGATGTAAATACGGATCCAAGAATGTTTGGGAAGAGGTATATTTATTAGAGGCTTTAATGGAGCCCAGTCACTGGTCCGAACCTGATGTCTATTTTTAGTGGCATTATATAATACTTAAGATTTATGACAATAACTTATGTAAGAATAAAAAGGCCCATTTTAATCTTACTACACTATGAAAAAAAGTTGTCACAGGGGTGGTGAACTAATACATGCCATTTAAATACAGTCTTAGTCAAAAGTTGGGAAAAGAAGAGTCTTTTGCTAAACAAGGATGCATTTATGTTATCAATAAAACAGTGAAATATTATTTAACTCTAAAATAATTGTTTTATAATGTAAAATATTGTAAATGCTCTATAAATTATGGTGATCCCTTGAAAGATGTAAGAATTATTTCTCTTCAGTGTCACACAATTCTTCAGAACCTTCAGATCCTTGATCCTTTTTGCTTAATATTTTTTGTAACATCCTTTGTAACTTTATAAATGCCTAAATGGTACTTTAAGTTTACTAATAGTATAATAAATAACAGCTGAGTTGCACAAATAACAAGTAAAACATATTATGTATAACCAGCATGACAAAGACAAAAGAAATTGGTTATTAGAAATTTTAAATTACTAAATTAATAGTTTAAATTATAATTAATAATGATAGTATTTTATTATAATTATTGTTTAACAATGTGTTTTAAATATATTTTCTCTGTTAAACAGTTTGAGAAATCATTGAAAATATTTTTTTCACAATTTCACAAGAGGGCAATTTTATAGTGTTTTTGAACAATAATTTGCTGCCTTGCTGAACAACTTTCAACAACATTAAAAATGTATGTTTCTAAAATTCTGACTGGTGATATTGAGGTACAATGAAATATACCTTTAAACAAGCCTTAGTACCATGACCATGAAGGTACATCAGTAGTAGAATATCTATTATTCCCTTTGATACACAGAACAGTCAAGAGAGCTCACACACGAGCACATTATCACAATATACTCACTGTCAGGAAACGCGCCACAGAGATTTTCTCCTCTCCCTGGGTGATGGTGTAGAACAGCAAGTCCTCCAACCCAGAAACCACCTTCTTACTGCTCAAAACACAAGACAAAAACAGTTTTAAAACCAAGCACATGTCATTTAAAGAATGTAGACACGCAAAAGTAATTGTTAAAAAAAGTAGACGATCTATTTGTCAGGGGATTTATTTACCTGTAGATCGCGGCGTCAGTTTCATTGATCACGTGCTCCTGGCGAGGATGTTGCCCTGGTGATGCGCTCGTGTGTAACGGTCGAGCAGGTGAGTGTTTTCTCCCCAAACTTCCCGCAACTCTCTCCCATTTTCCAGCATTCCTGATGAGCAAAACGCCAGCTCTTGTCGCCCGTAGGGTTTTAACACAATGCATAACCAATCCGGAAAGTTTTGCTTCTATACTAGAGCCCTATAAACGTCTGAATACCGCGTGTCTCTTGTGTTTGAGTCGTCTCGTTTCTAGTGGATTGACTCCAAGCGCACGACTATCCCACGAGGAATGATACTGACATATGTTGACAAATTTAGCCGGTAACCGAGGGATCATACGCAGGTGAGGACACGCCTCCTGCCGGGTGTTAGGGGCGGGCGGCTGAGGGAAACGGGGAGAGATCATTGGTGTATCTCTTGAATAGATGTAGATGACTAAATAGTAGAAACTGATTTAGCAATTTAGGGCAGAATTATTAAGCCTGGGCATTTTGCCATTTATGATAAAAAAAAATTTTTTTGTATAAAATCAGATGTAAATATTAACCCATTTAACTCGCATGTAACATTTATGAATGGAACCTTTTAGCTTATGGTCAAATAATAGATAGGCTACATTTTTCTTTTCTTACAAATGTAAAAATAATAATAAGTTTTTAATAGGCTATGCAAGGAGAACATTTTACATGTCTGCTAAGTGGAGAAAATTATTAAATTGCAGCACATAAATAAATAAATAAATAAATATGCTGGTGGCTTTATATTAAAATGGGTCCTGATTGTTTTAATTTTATAACGTTTTATCATAACTTATAGAAGACACGCACTAAATATCATTTAGTGGAAAAAAAGATTATATAACATAAATTATGTTGCATTTATGTTCAAATATCCTGCAGGCATATTAAGAACAATAATCTTTTATTATGCATATTAAAATACTTTATGTAAGGAAATAAGGATTTAGAAATATATTGTAATAGTATAAGTCTAATTAAAAATATGGGTCTGAATATGTTGTTAAATTTTTACCTGAATGCATCTATTTTACTGAATGATGCATGTTGAATCATAATGTCACCCGTTTGTTGACAATTTATTTTCACAAAAACTGACACTTGGCTTGCATGTAATATATTCATATTATTCTATGCATATTTAATTTGGTGCAGACACCACAATTGGACGTTTTGTCTTTTTCACCTTTTACAATTTAATGATATATGACTGCCTGGATGAGTATAAAACAGAAGGGAACACACAGGAATATATTCCATGAAACTGGATGGAAATCACATTGTAACAAATTAGAATGTGTAGTCAGAATGTAAAGTTTGCCATGTATGAAATACTGAAAATTAAAAAGAAATTAAGCAGGGCTTTTGCATTGTGGTAGCTGTGAAGTCAAAGGAGAACCCCTGAAAAGTAATGCAGTTCTGACTGAGTGTCAGAATACCTGTGGTGAGGATTTTCCATGTGGAAGAGAATGAGGAAGCAAAACTGACTTGATTTCAGGTCATATTAATTATTAGAGATTATTTTTTTCTTGAAACACTTTTTTTGTGACCTAACAAAGTTTTACTATTGTTATTGCTTTGCAATAAATGTTTTTTTCTTGGACATAATTTAATTTTTACACCCCTGATATGACTATATGTACACGAGATATAGCAGAATTTTGTTGGGTGGAAAAAATAATTCAAAGACAGTAGACTCCTGTGCGCCTGACCAGTAAGTTATGTAAAAGTGGACCTTAGACAGCTCACCTCATCAGAGGGGCTTAGAAAACATCCCCAGTCGTTTTATCTCACGATGGCCCTGATCATACTTCTGACATTCTACACTGTCTAGAATGTCATTTTAGAGACTTGAGTCAGCATGACTCAAGGCTCACTGTCAGACTTGGCGTTGGGTCAAACACACCATATCCAAGGACCCCTCGGCACTGGGGAGATCAGACTTAGTATCCAGTTAACTTAACCTTACTCATTTGAGGCTTTGCAAGAACTTAAAGGTGTCACTTAACCTTTTCCATTGAACATAAGTCCAGGTGGAAATTGCTGCCCCTCAGTAAAAAAAAATACACATAAATTTGTGTCTGACAATTGATATTATCTGATAATCTTTTTTTTTTTAGCATTTTAATTATCATTCTGAGGGTATCTTTCAGTTGCAATGAAAAGAACTCGTGAGAATGAATTAGCTGTGAATGAATTATCTCATTGGTCAAATATGTTCGAAAAAGGTTAAAATGAGGCCTGTTCTGATGCAAATATAAAACTATGTATATAGTAAAACTATACTTCATGATTATTTATTATGAATGTAAAGTAGCGTAATCACATTTAAAACCTGTAATCACCTGTAAAGCAGATTACCTTACACTCTAAAGTCTCTCACATTCATGTTTATGCCAAATATTTCTATGAATTGGTTCGCTCGTTTCGGGTTCCCTCTGGTGGACATATATGAGCGCACAGTTAAACCCATCTCTGATCCACAGGTGTGACCATTGATAAAAACCGTTCATTGTTTATAAGACTCGTGAATTGTCGTTTTTTGGTTGTTTTTAAATAAATTTAATTGCTCATAACATCTATATTTTCTCTCTAGACCAATGAAAATGACGTCGAAGCAAGCAATACTACACCAACAACAACATTTGCGTCCCATATCCACCCAGGAGCACCGTCCCTTTCGACCTGTAGAGGGCAGACCGCACCAACTCACCTTTACAAACGGATACTGAGAATCAGGCGAGTCCAGCAGCAGCACTTTGGTGAGTAACCTCACCTTCCCACAGCCAAATGCCAGTTCAGACATGATCCTTTCAGTTACACTGTGGCTTTATTTACAGTCTCACTTGGTTCAGTTTGTGGAAGAGTATAAAAATAAGTGCTCTTTTTTGAGACAAAATTGCCTGTGAACTGTGATTTAATGCATTCCACCTTCTGTGTGGGCCATTGTATTGTTGACTTTGGGAACCAGTCACACTCTTACTATCACACACACAGAAAAAAATGAACTTTTTACCTATAATATTAGAATTTCTCCTCACTCTTTTCCTCTACCAGCTCCACTGCATCTGGTGGATATTGACTTGAGGGAAGCCAGAGGCTTGTGTAAAATAACACCCATTTATCGTTTGATCGGACACCCCTTCCCCTCGTATCATATTCTTTCGTGTTGGCACACACACATCCTTACACACATGCACGTACACCCTAACCCATGGCCTACTGATGACCATGCGTCTCTTGGTGGAGAATGTTTTTCATTCCTTCACTGTGTCCATGAATGCTGGCTTTGTCTACCTGCTCCATCTTAAACCCCCCTCTCCTTCCCCTCCATCTTCCTCCTTTCTGCCTTTCCCAACTTTCTCTGATCTCTGTACTGAACTGGTTAGACTAGAGCCTCCATGTGTGTATAGTGACACTTAAATGCATTTTTCTTTGAGGAAAATTAGGAAATTATATAAATAGGAGTTCCAACAATCTCTCATGATTCATTGACATAAACAGACATGTTGGTTGTACCTTTTGTACTTTTTAGGTACCAATATGTGACCCTGGACCACAAATCTAGTCATAAGTGACAAAATTTGCAAATTAAGATTTACACATGACCTGAAAGCTGTATAAAGTGTTTATGTTTACTTTGTTAGGACAAAACAACATTTTTCTGAGATACAATTATTTGAATATCTGGAATTTGACAGTTAAAAAAAGAGAGAAATACTGGGAATATCACCTTTAAAATTTGTATTAATTAAGTTCCTAGCAATGCACATTATTAATCAAATATTAATCACATTTTAAAAGTGATGGTTATTAATTGATTACAGATGTTGTAACTGTATATACACGCAGTGTGTACACCGTACACTACTATTTTAACTCAAATTTTAATGCTTTTATTTTTTTTACGCTCATCAATAGTGCATTTATTTCCTAAAATGCAGTGAAAACAGTATTGTTTAGAAATATTTGTACAATTTGAAATGTTTTCTAAATTAGTATATTTTATAATATAAATATTTCCCGTGATTACATTTTAGCGTGCATTACTCTAGTCACATTCCACTAAAAATCACTGTAAAAAATGACATCATCGGTAAGTCATGACAACAGATGTGTTTGTATGTGTTTTCATTGTTTTCAGCATTTTTTACTAAATATCTTCTTTTTTGCTAACAGTATAAAGGATTGGAACCATTTAAGGGTGTGTAAATAGAGAATGAACTATCATTTTTGGGTGAACTATCCCTTTAATTGTGGCGATATAATGAATTAATTATGTTTGTACTGATAATACGTATCCACCTGGATTACCATGGGCCGGTATAAGATTCAGACGGTATGATAACCTTGGATAAAAATATCCAAGGTGTTGTGATCACTGCTCTAAAATAAGTTATTTTGTTAAATTTCTGGGTAAGAAACAACTGTTTTTCAGTTGAACACAATTTATATTTTATTTTAAGAAATATTTAAACAACTGTATTTTGGAACAGTAAACATGTCAGGCTAAATAAATAAAGTAAATCATTGACTTCTGCTATCTTTATTAGCTTCAGAAACAGATTTCTTTACAACATGAAAAGGCAACCCTTTCATTTCTTTGGATACATAGTAAGCCACTGCACTGTTCAGGTTCATAGCATGCTTGTATGTTGGTGTATAAGTGATTAGTTTTTCAAATGTTTCATGATTCATGTATTGACCATGCAGTAACTTTTGGTGTGGAGGATCTTTTTCTGCTAGAGATACTGTTGCCCTAACAAACATGTTAAAAATACATAGCAATGGTATAACAACAACAAAAAAAATGTTTTCAAATCACGTAAACCTTAAAAACCAGCAATCATCCCATGCCTAACCTGGATGCTTTGAGAACACTGTGAGGTTGAACTGCAGTGTCCACAACCAGGGTCAGTTTCTCAGGCCAGTTCACAGGACTTAACCCTCATTCTCCAATGTGTACCAGGGAACTGCTAAGAATGCAGAGTCCTGTGGTGAACTATTTGTTTTGGTGAAGTATTCACTGTGTGTGTTTGTTCTACAATCCAGCATAAGTAAACACAATTGTTTTGTTTGCACCGATAGTAGACTGCAGAAGGGCTCCATGATATAAAATCACACCTGGGGAAATATTTAAACAGCCTCAGTTATCTAGTGATGGCTTTTCAATGTTTTTGTTATTTGAGGGTGCCCAAATATATTATGGGGACTAGTCAACACTTGCATATCTAAATTAACTGTGCAGCGTAACATTTTTACTTTCAGACTTACAACTTCTATAGCACCCCCTGAGTGCCCTTATAGACCACTATTTAAACCCCTGATCAAGGGTTTTGAAAAAATCAGAGTTGAAGCACATAAGTTTTGGATAAAGTCAAAGGAGAGCTGTTAAACCCAGACAGTGGTGTCCTGGATGAATTAAGCTCATCCGTGGCCTAAATCAGTCTATCAACAGGGACTCTTCATTCAGAAACTCCTCCGTCCCAGGACACCAGCCTGTCTGTTTGCCATAGCTTATCTCAGAAGTTATGAGAATAAATAGAAAGCTTTATGAGACCAAACAAAGACAGAACGAATCCTTCCCCCAGCTCAGGCCCCCCATGCGCACTGTAATATCAAACAGAAAAGCACGCTTTCCCACGGCCGTGACAGTCTGATTATACTAAAGGTGAAAAATGACCAAAAAATGTTGTTTCAACTTACTCTCATATAAATATGAGAGGTCAAATATCCTGTCTGGGAGAGTATTTGCCCTTTAATTACGGTTTAGTCTCAAGTGACACAAATGTTCACTCATGTGAGGCAGTTGGGCATCTAATCTTGGCACATTACTAACAGAAAAATGACCTGTTCTTTGTTCCTAACCCAGAAAATAAATTGATTCACACTACTAAAAATGCCAATAAAGGTTATTGTGTTAATCTATAGATACATTTACAAATCTTTCTTATTTAAAATTTCATGATTGATTCAGTGTTTCACTTGCTGCTTATTTGTAATTGTTTGTGACATTTACCAGCAGTTTCAATCACACTTTGTCATTTGATGTGTTTCATGTGAGGACAGTTTTTTGGCTGTTATTCAAAAACAAGAGAGAACTAATAAAATAACCTATACTAAAATCTGATATATGATCATATAAAGAATAAAATTTGAACATGTATTTACATATTTGTAATTCTAATAATAAACAAAATTTATTTAAATGGACTTGTCCAATATTTTGAAATATATGTTCTGAATGAAGAAATATATACATAAAAACCAAACACAAACTTGTCACTTTACATCATTTTATGTACATTAATTGATTTACATGATTTACATTAATTGCCAAATATCAGATTCCTATATGGGTATAATAACTGAGTTCATTGCAGTCATTGCATACTTCATTTCATTACACTTCATTGTAAATATGTATATATACTGCTCAAAAAAAATGAAGGTAACACTTGGAGTTACATTGTGTTGTTTAAGTGTTCCCGTTAATTTTGTATATGCAGTGTATATATTTGCATAGTGCGCTTCAAAAACGCATAGTAATTTTGTCTTATCAAGAAGCAAACTGAATTACAATATAACATGTTACACATATTTCTACTTGAATTCTAGTTTATACAATTGTATATACTTAATGTGAACATGGAGTTTGTAATTGAGTTAACTTTAACCCTAACTGTAAACCAAACCCAAATTTAACCCCTAAATACTAACCCTAAACCTAAACTTGCTCCTAAATAACCTCAAGCTCCTTATAACACTTTGGAAATACGTCTAGAAAAGTGTAGTTACACAATACATATAGTTATCTCGAGAATACATAGATAAATCCACCTAATATAAAGTGTGAGTATAATTTCTTGAGTAAAAATTCTTTCCTCTCCAATTTCAATGCTGAATTTTCTTTTTAGCTGTCAAAGAATGGTTCAAAAAGCTCCGTGTGCAGACAAAAAGCCTGGCGAGTGCCTAATCATTGGGCATGCGTCGGCCTTCTGACACCCGATGCCAATGGCGGTCAGTGTTTTGCTGCCGACAAGGGCTCTTGTGCCAATGGCCAGGCCCCACATCATCTGATCCGCAGCAACCCAGCCACCCTACACACCCCTGGAGCCTCTCCGTGTTCTCCTCATCTCCTCATCCCTCTACCTTTCCGCACTCTCCCTCCATCCACACCCGCGGCTCTCTTCTCCCCCACTGCCCGGTGCTCTCTCACATTCCTCAGGTCTGCACACAGAGCCGCATTGTGTGTGTGTCTTACAGAGCACACAGTCAGGGCTCATTTCGGACACACACACACACATCCAACAGGGTGTGTGCACAGTCGCAGCGATGCGTACACACACATACACATATCCCTTCATAAAACCAATAGACATGCATTCATGTGCGCACGCGACCGCAAACACACACTCTCTGATTTTCATATGTGCACACTGGATACACACTCATCTACATACACAGGATGTCTCACACCGAGGCCGAGATTCCAGTATCTTTATTCCGTTTTTTCTTTTTACTCTTTCATGCTTCAGTTTTTTCACTCGGTTCTTGGAGTTTGATCTTATAATCTCTTGAGCATTGTAATTTTTCTCTCCTCCTCTGTTCCCACAGTGGGACAGATGATATGGTAGATGCTTTATTGTGATTGGATTGAGGAGCAGTTACATAAAGGAAATAAAACACAACAAAATTGATATTTGTTGGTAGATTTACCAATAATATACGCCAACAGTTTAGAAGAAAGACACTTTTAAAGTATATATTTGAAAGATAAATCATTATTTAACATATTTTGAGGTAAAACTGACATAGTGATATATTATAATATGTATTCATATTTTATAACTTATACTTTCCATTTTACCTCTAAGTTTTCTATCTAGAGTTTAAAATATAGTCATTTGCAAGTTTTAGGTTTACTGAACAATAATCACACTGCATGTGACACAAAGAGCTGCTGTTAGGTTACTGCTTTGGGAGTACAGGACATTTATTTGGATTGCAATAACAACCTCTCTGAAGCGGCTGGTGCTCTACCAGAGAAATAATGTAAGCTTAGTTTACATTTAGTCATGTGGTGCCAAGAATTTAAGGTTCACTGATTGTCAGTTGATAAGGTTAATACAAGCTTGGCAAGCTAAAATGGTGACATTGTTAATTAAGTGGAATATCCATAATTAGCATGTTCAACATCATTAACAAAATAAGTTTGTATATAAAACTATTTATAATACTACTTACCTTTTAGTTTGCAGCTTTCAAAATGGAATCTTCATAAATGTGATGTATTGTGTTATTATCAGTGCACTGTATGCATAAGGACCCGTGGTATACTTCCATGAGGTTATCTCACGTTTTTAATGGTCATGTGCAAGCACAACGGGTCAAAATCTTTGAAACAATGAATGTATTTTGGTTCTCCAAGTCTCTTTTCTGAGCAAAGGCCATTATGATGCACTTTCATACAAAAGGCACTGGGAGAAAGCCCACCACTTGCCAGGAAAGGGCAAAAAGGGGAGGGGGTGGATGGGTTTGGATGGAATTGTTCTTGAGACAGAGGAGTGGTGGACTTTTTTCCCAATGGGGTGGGCTGGGGGGCTCGTATTTCAGCGCTCATGGGGGTCGGGGTTGGACTCACTTTTTGGGATATACTAAGATTCATAAATGCGCCAGTGGACATAAAACCGCGGAGCTCTGACTGACGCGGTGGGTTCTGTCTGTGTGTGCCTGGCGTCGGATCCTCCCAAACACATCCACATCCACTTCCACACTCCCCCGCGAGCACTGGGCTGCCGCTCCGCCGGTTCTTCGGCGACTTTCACCCCTGAGGACCTGCATGTCTAATCTTTAGACATGTTCAGATTGCTGGATTCACGGACTCTCCTGCTACTTGTGGCAACGCATTGCGTTTTGCTATCACTTGTAAGATGTCAACAAGAAGATGACCGTAAGTTGGAGTTTTTCACTAAGATATTCAAAGTATTCTGCAAAACATTTGTAGGATGTTGCCATGGCGACACGAGAGGAAAGTTTGGAATGGATCAGTTTGACTTTTTCGCTTTTCACCTCTGGACTGTAGGATGCCTTTTGCTCATCATTTAAAATGATAAAGCTCTAATATCCTTGCTGTGTAATTTAAGTATGCAGATATTGTAAGCTCGCATTATAGTAAATGAAGATGTTTTTGTCGCTTAACTTCACTCTGTTGAGCTTCCTGGATCACGCGCATCACTAGGCAGACGTACGGGTGCATATATTGTGCGACAGGTTAACGCGATGAAAGTTGGGTTTATTAGTTTTCAAACATGGCTTAGTGATAAAAAGCAAAACATATGAAGTATGGGTGCAGGGATTTGCTTTCCTTGTATGTATTTATGCGTTTACCGTCGTTTAAAACAAACTGTAAGGTACCGCAAAAGTTAGAATACAAGTTAAGCAGTGCGGATGCACGTGAAGTAACTTTTTCCTGAGGAGGTTGCTATAGCAACTGTGCTCTTCCCGCTGACTGGGATCAGTATCTTTACTTTACCGTGACAAAATGTCTCAGTGTCTGATAACTTTCTCATTTAATGTAATTTTCTAATTCATAAATAAACCACAGAAAAAATATACTAGGACAAGTAAAGCAATTGAACGGTTATATGTTGAGAAAATTGACAAAACTAAGACAAAATACATGATGCGTTAAAAAATGTTCTTAGATTACAATGCAAACTTTTTTTGTTTGTAAAGAATCATAAACAATTTATTTAAAGTGCCACTTTTGTTTATAATAGAGCAAAAAGTGTGGATCCCAAATAATGCCTCAAATGCTATTTGTAGTGTAAATGAAAGCATTTTAATAACAATTTTTATATGTAGGTCATAAATACATCCGCTTCTGGCAGTGTGAGAGCACTTTCACTTAAGATTAAGACCAAAGGTTCCTGCAAGGGTTCAAACGGTGCACCATTAGCCCACGTGCACAGTGTTTGGACGGCAAAAGTATTTCAGGTTTAGTTCAGGGGATTTTGCGTTGATTAGGAGATTTGGGGAGCTAGGTTTGGTGGGTGGATAAGGAGGAGGGGGTCTCTGGAATGTTGTATGAAAGGCCAAAACATCAAACTGGAAAGATCACAGGCAGATTGGAACTATAAAGAGTGTCATCTGTGATATTTGTTAACTGGAAGTGATAGAAGACAAATGACCCAGATGAACATCTCCTTGTGTTCTCGCTGTGCTCATTAAATTTCTATCTCCTCAGTAAACAAGGAAACGTTAATTACACAGAATGCTTGCTTTGCCCTGCATCCAAGAAAAGTGGATTTTCCATATTTACAGTAAAATCTAAACAGCTATAATTGCTTCATTCATGTGTGCTAGGGCTGGGAGTTAAAGGCAAATTACACTTTCATACGAATATTTGAAAAGCAAACAGATCAAGGGGTTCAGTGTGTGTGAGGGCTGTCCTTTCCGACCCATGAGGGTGTGTTTGCCCTGGTGGTAAGTGAGACCATTAGATCCAGATGGAGCTTGCGAGAGGGGTGTGTTTGCATAAGGCACCAGGCTGTCAATGCAGCCCTGTCTGTGTTTGAGAAAGACCCATTCATGGCTAGTTTTGGAGATTCGGGGTTCAGTTTCAAATACGCAGACTACAGGAGCCCACATTTTACACCAGGGTGTCAGATATGCACCCTGCAAATATTGCTGGCAAGTGTTGTGGTTAGTGTATAATCAAAATGTAGTCAGCTGTCAGCCATCAGTTGGACTCGTATTCGAATTGTATGCATGTAAACAATACATATATACAATGTATATGTAATTACATTATATACAAATAATATATTTAAATCGCATTAAATATATTATGTATACATCAAATATATATATGTATTATAAAACATTTCGAAATTATTGAGACCTGTGCTACTTGCTATTTTAGGAAAAGTTTAATTTTAATTTTATTCATTTTTTATTTTGTTTTATTTTTTTTGTTGAGTGTGTCGCTCACCTGTCTCTTGCCCTCATGCATTCCTTTCTGTCGCCCCCTTCTGGTGGCTGCAGAGGAAGAGTTTGGCGGCTGTGTTCAAGATGGCCAGCAGTATGCAGACCGTGCGGTTTGGAAACCAGAACCGTGCCGTGTCTGTGTGTGTGATTCGGGGACAGTGCTGTGTGACGAGGTCATCTGTGAGGATCTGAATGACTGTGCCAATCCCATCATTTCACCTGGAGAGTGCTGTCCCATCTGCCCAGCTGACACCGACGAGCCTATCGGTCCGCTCTCTGCTCACACACCTCTATTTGCTTCTCACACCTGTCCTGCTAAACGTTTGCTTTGAGTTCTGAACACAATCACATGACCAACTTGACCAGCCTATAGTCTAGTGGTATGCAAGACAAAGTTACAGAACTTAAAGCAAACGTTCCAAGTTTGCAACACTTTTAAATTTTGTTTCTGAATTAACTTATAGACCAAATTATATTTTTCTCAGTTATAGCTTTGTTTGGATAAAATGTAGACACTTTTCTTTTTACTTTGAGAAGTTGTGTTTTTGGAAGCACATCTTGCTACCTGTTAGCCACTACAAACAGGACATGTACAATAATATAATGCACATAAATAGTCTATATTCATAATCCATAATGCAGTCAAAAGAAGATTTGTGTTTCTGTTAAAAATATATATATTAAATTATATTATATTATATTATATTATATTATATTATATTATATTATATTAT
>CAIGQQ010031384.1:0-19880 GCA_903798035.1 Danio albolineatus
TAAGGTATGTGTAAGATTTTTTTTTTATTATTTAGTTTTTTTTTTTTAGGACAACAGTATCTCCAGCAGAAAAAATATCCAAAGATGCAGAGGGAAAAAAATAGCAAAGAAATCTGTTTTTGAAACAAATGAAGACAGCAGAAGACAGTAATTCATTTTCATTATTTAGCCTGACATCTTCACTGCTCCAAAATATATTAAAAGTTTCTCAAAATAATGTTTTTTTTCCCCAGAAACTTAAAAAATATATATTTTAGAGCAGTAACCATATTATAGTCAAACCATTGATATTTTTATCCAAGCCCGGTCCATGCCTAATGTAGATAACAATAAAGATGTCACTCTTTACCTCCCAGTGATAGGTCTTATTAAGATGATGTTCCATTTCAATGATCCAAACCATTGAAGGTTTTCATGGGCAAAACAAATCACTGCAATTCAATATGATCACTGAGATATGTATAAATAAACATTTGCTCAGGGTAATGTATCATTTGAATCTTGCATTTAAAAAACATCATCAAGCAAACCTTAGTTGCTTTAATATAGAAAGCATTTGAGCAATTCCAGCGTTATGGGTGTTACATTTGTAGTAAATATTCTGTGAATTAAACTGCTCAACCCAAAAGAAACAAAGCTATTCAAAAGAATAAGAGTTGCTCTCTATAGAACAAAAAAGATTTTTTATTTTATTTTATTTGACATTTTTGCATTTATGAGGAAAATGTTTCATTATGGACCTGACACCTCTTTGTTATGGATGGGACAGATGTTAAAATTGGCACTTGTGTGACTTTGGTAAATCAAATATAATTGTTTGAAAACATTGACAGAGATGTTTTTGACAGTTTTTACTGTACTGTAAAATACATGCTTACAAAACTTAGAAAGGGCTTCATTATTTTGATAAAAATATTTTTTTTTCGCGGCAAGGTTGACATTTGCATGGAGTTGCTCATTTTTTTAAATACTGCTGACAACATGTATTTATTCCTGTGGCAATATATATTTTTTAAAATATTTGTTTTATAATTTATGTTATGAAAGTAATTTAACAACAAAATGATGTACCACACCAATGTTGTGATTTATTAAAAAGCCTTTAACACATTTAGCACATTGATAATTTAGAGACATAGAAATGTACATATAATTGGTTAAACTGTGTTAACCCCGAAACTACCATGAAACTACAATGGGAACAAAAAAAAACCTCTGTCATTGCTCAAAATACTGCTATTATATTATATTATATTATATTATATTATATTATATTATATTATATTATATTATATTATATTATTTATATCTCTACAGATGTGCAGTTTAAGCTTGATGAGCGAACGGCTCACAGCAGCCTGGATCTTTTTAAGAAAGACACCGGTGTTATCTATCGAGTGCTAGGTGTGGATCCCTCTCTGGTACAGGACACCCCTCTGCGTTTCCGGGACTGGGCCGTGGTCCTCGCCGACACCCCCATTGAATCTGGACGCCACTATTGGGAGATCACAGTTAAGAAGTCTCATGAATTCAGAGTTGGAGTGGCTGATGTGTCCACGTCCCGTGACGAATGCGTAGGCACCAATTCCACTTCCTGGGTGTTCGCATTCGTCCAGAGGAAGTGGTTTGCTATGATTATGGGGAAGCAGGTCCCGGTGCCGTTAGTGGGGAAACCGGATCGAGTCGGGCTCTTGCTGGACTACGAGGCGGGACGGCTCAGTCTGGTGGACACCCAGAAAGACGAAGTGGTGCATACCATAAAAACACAGTTCCGCTCGGCCGTCTGTCCTGCGTTTGCTCTCTGGGACGGGGAGTTACTCACACATTCGGGACTGGAGATCCCAGCCGGGCTTCAGTGACTCGTGTTCATTCACACATGGATGCTACATGCCTCTTTATGGATAGAAAAAAGGAAGTAGGGGCCTTACCAAAAGGGAACACAGCCGTTTTTTTTACTGCCATTAATCCAGAATCGTCCACTAAGCTGGAGAAAATATAAACTCCGTCTACTGTTTGTGATATAATGCTGATGGACTAATGTTCAACATGAATACTTGACATCCTTAAAACTGATTTCTTATGTGCATCAAATACAGTGTTGAGAAGTTTTTTTTTCTTTCAATAAACAGACACTATTTACCAGTCATGATCTTTATTTACATTTTGTACATACAATTTTTTTTGTCTTATTATATAGCATTTCAATTTTCCATTTTCATCTATAACAAATGCACTTTTCCAATTGGCGTCCATATACCAATTTTAAATACGTTAATTTCTCTAAAAACAATGCTTTTACATTCAGCATTCAGATGAAGCTTTGTGCCCTACGTTAATGTCAAC
Source organism: Danio albolineatus (assembly GCA_903798035.1). Taxonomy (NCBI): domain Eukaryota; kingdom Metazoa; phylum Chordata; class Actinopteri; order Cypriniformes; family Danionidae; genus Danio; species Danio albolineatus. Next base: position 2,344 of record CAIGQQ010031384.1, read on the forward strand.
ATTTTAAATAAAATAATAACTTAGAAAAAGAAAACGTATTAAAAAGCTTCAGAAATTCAAAACATCTTAAAAATAGTACAAATATACAAATACCTGCTCTAAATATTCATCCGAAGATTCTAAGTAGCTTGAACGGCCTTGATGGCTGTATGACATTATGGAAAGCCCTGGCGCGTGAACCCCCTCGAGGCAAAGCGATGTAATGGCATTTCCAGTATGATTCATAAATAAACTACTCGAACCACAGCTGAAAGTGCACACATGCTTGTCCTCATAGATGGCCTGCTAAATTTACACCAGCTTGTACTTAGTAAACAAGGCCGGATGCAAGATAATGGAGAAGTGTAGTAGTTTGAAAGGCTGAATATATGATCGTCTATTATAATACAACACTTTTACAACTCTACAATTTCAATAGTTTTTACCGTTTTTTTTGTAACAATCATAAGTGAGGTGTGTGAAATGGGGTATAAGTGCAGCAAGTTATATATAAAAAAATACCTAGCATTTTTTTATGTAGCTAGGACTACTCTGTAATGCTTAATATTGGAAATGCTCATTTAAATAGATTAAATAAAACATCTTCAGGGTTTCAGAAGTTATTTACAAGAATTTTTAACGTCGTTATCAAAGTATTTGAGCTTTTCAGTTCTGTCTTGCATTGCTTTTATTCTTAAAGGTGCACTAAGAAATATTTGGAAAATGCACGACACACTTACAGCCAATCAGCAGAAAGGGGAGTGTCTAGTTATGATTTCTGAAATATCAAAAAGGGGCGAGGCTTTGGGATATGGGCGTGTTTTTCTTTTTGGAGCTTTCAAATATCAGAGACGTTTGTCAATTCAGTGCGCGTTAAAATGTAAAAACATTTTGAGAATATATATTTTTTGTTTATTATTATCTATCTTGCAGTTCTGGACTTTTGCTTAGAATTGTATTTTTAATTTTTTTAAAGTAAGTGCCATACAAAAAAACAAAAAGCAGAACTGAGAATTTACCCTTTTAAGAAGGGAACAATTTTGAGAAGAATGTCACAACTATGGCTCTGTTCTCACTTTGTAGTAAGATGCGCTTTTTTTATCGATCTGATTACAAGTGGACAAAGACTACGCTGTACTGTTCATGTCTGCCATTTTAAATGCATCTTTACTCCACTTTTGACTACTTTTAGTCTGTGGGTGTGGAGAGGGTTTCTCTGATCTTTAACTCTAATACTGCGAAAGCTTGCAAAATATTAATAATTCACAAAAAATAAATAAAAAATCCAGTCGAATGTGTCTGAATGCATAAGTGGACAAACTCAAAACATTTCACACCCAGTTCACACCTGTGCTTAACATTGTCCACTTGTAATTGGATCAACAAAAGTTTGTGAATGAGTGCTTATAGTTTCTAAGATTACTGCAAAAACTTTGAATCAAGGGTGGCCTTTTACATACAAATTCTTCTACAGTTAAATATCTTTGAGTGAAAAGGGAAGCTTCAGCATCTAAATTGGTCCAAGCACAAACCACAAACTGTCCTTGAGGACCAGTACCAGAAATGATCTGGAAGTACCTGACAGTTTCATAATCCCACCGTATACATAACAGAGGTCTGCAAAACTACAGTAATGACCATCACAAACCCTCAGCAGGAGCTAGTTGACATCTACATACAGCAGAGCTTTTGTTTAAAGCATTATCTCACCTGCGCACACCTGCTCAGTGTCCTTACACAGGGCTTTGTCCTAAATCTCACACCCATGTGCTTCCCTGAAGTAGCGAGAGGCTGTGGTTTGGGATTTTCTCCCTCATATTAAACTCTCCAAAGTCTCCATGCTCTTCAGTTCATCTGCATCAATGGAGGAATCGGGGCATGTGTCTGTGCTGAGCTCCTCGGGCAGTAGTGTGTGTGTGTAAATGCTCTGATACTCTTGGAGCACCTTGGCCACCGTGTTGTGCCCAAACTGCATGGCATCATCAAGAGGTGTGTTTCCCCATCTGAAGAACAGATGAACGGGTTTTACAAATAAATAAATAAAACGGAGCAGAAAAAGAGCAACAGGCATGAGTTTGTGATACCTGTCCTTTGCATAGGGGTTGACCTTGCAGGTGTCTGTTAAAAACTTGACTGCTTCTAAGTGCCCTGAAATCAGAGTTTAGAGACCTATTAATACATTTACAACCAATTCAGATGTCACAATTTGATCTTTAGGACTCGTTATCCATGCTGTCATTCATCATTATCAATTTTGTTTCCAGACTCAAGTCCACCCAATAATTATATTTACATTATTAATTACTCAGCATCATGTTCTTCCAAACCCTGTGAGACCTTTGTTTGTCTTGAGAACACAAATTAAGGTATTTTAGATCAAGATATTCCAGAGATATTAAAGCTCTAAGGATACATTTGTGCATACATTAACAAAAAGTCGTCATCTTCTCAGTGTCAGGGGTCACTTTCAGAAGTGTGTTGTGCTCTTTATGTGTGCCATGCTTTGTTGTGCTGCTGACGCAATACCTCGGATGCGCCTGTGCTTTGTTTCAAACGCAGAAAGTTGCAAGTGGGCATCCATTGTATACATCAGTGCACAGCACTCATAAATGTGCACAATATACTGACACTGAGGAGCAGAAACCATCGAGTGAATTCCTTGTTTATGTATAAAACTGTGGATTTTATACATAAAAGTTTTGTCTTAGCTCTATAATTTTCAGATTAAACTGCTGAAGACACATAGACTGTTTTGACTTTGTTTTTAGCACCTTTCTGGACTTTCAACGAGTTGGACCATTGATATTTTGGAAGGATGAGAGAGCTCTAGATGAACAGAAGTCTAAGGGATTAGGACCAAAGTAAGAAGTAATTATTGAGAGAATTTTACTTTTGGGTAAACTACCCCTTTTAGGAATGGATAATGACTTCAGACTGACATTCTAATTTGAATCAGGGCATAAAATGTTTACACGAAAACTGTTACTGTAAAACTGAGACTACCTTTTAAAGGTGGTCTATGTTTGGTTGCGCTGGAATCTTTTTTTTTCCCAGAGCAATTTTTGAGGGCATAAATTAATTGAAAATGCAGCAAAGTGTGAAACATTTGGACAAAAAGCAAAGAACACCCTTAACCAGCAGAACAAAGCCAAGAGAAAACCATAACAACAAACAAACACATTTTTCAGACAAAACAAAATAAGCAATAGAGACATTATTGAATAGAGAGCATTCACTGTGCATTAGTTCACTATATGGATAAAGATAAAGTGAAGTACTCTGCATTTAATGATACATACTAGTCATTCCAAAAAAACAACAACCCCAAATTGTAATCTGATTGTTTGCACTGACGCCAGATTTAATTTTTAGCATTGTTAGCTAATCACAATCACAAATTAAGAAACAGCAATTAAAATAAAAAAACATTTTTAAACCAAATGTAAAATGCTATTTGCTATTTTCTAAATTTATTTATTCATGTTATGATTATCGCCAGTTTAAGTATACCATGACCCTTCATAAATCAATCTAAACGCCGATAACTAAACAAAAATTCTCATTATAACGCATGTCAAAAAAAGATGCAGCTTAATATTTCCATGGAAACCTAGATATACTAGGGCTGGGCGATCTGGCCTATAATTAAAATCTTGATTAATTGAACATTTTAACTCGATTACAATTAATAACCGACTATTTTATTTATTTATTTATTTATTTATTTATTTATTTTATGTTTTTGCACTCTTAGTTCACTGGTAAGTTTTGTACAGTAAATGTGCTCACATATTACAAGTAGAGATTTTTGAATGTAGGGTGCATTACATGATTTTAAAGTCATTGCAGTAAACACACACTATCTACTTGCTATGATTATTTATTAAACACCAATGCTGAACAACTATTACTATGAACCACTCCAAAAAAATTAAAACACACATTGCATATTCTAAAACGTTTGCGTGCGCTTAGCAGAAGTATGATATCAGAATAATATAATAAATATACTTTATAATATAATAAGTATAAATTAGCCTTAACAGAGCGGGGTCATGTGACTCCACACATGACAGGGAAAGTCATTGAAAAAATTGGCCAGGAAAAATTAGATCGATTTATAGGTTTTCTATGTTGATTTCGATTACTTTTCGATTAATCGTCCAGCCCTACTTGATACATTTTTCTTTTAGTATTTTTAAATAATAAAATTAAAGAACATAATTTATTGAAAAATAGAAATATTTTGTAATATTACAAATATTTTTACTGCTATTTTTGGTCAGTTTAACAGATCCCTGGTGAATAAGAATGCATTAATTTCTGACTAATTAATTTCTAAAAAAGGCTTTACTACCTTCTGCTGATGCCACATGTAGAGCAGTACGCATGTCATAGTCAGTCAATTCCATATTCACCGCAGAGAGAGCGATTCTGTGAAACAGACGAATGTTACATGAACATTCCAATCAAAATATCTGAATGTATTTTATTGGCCATAAAAAAAGAGATGCTTACCTCCTGAGAGCTGAAACATCCCCACTGTACGCAGCAAACATCAGATCCACCACAGACTTGTTCTGCGATGTCATAAACATAATCAGAGCTCAAAACTCAGCAACTTCACACTATGTGACTGGGAGAAAAAAGCAAATCTGCTCCGCTGTCTCACCCTCTCGTGGCCTGTCTGTCTGCGAGGGTCCAACTTCTTTGCAAAGTGTCTTAGATTGTCATAGTTGTGGAAATTAAAGAGAGAGACCAGCTCCTAAGAGAAACCAATTTAGTTAATGGTCTAAGAGACAAAACAAAAAGAAATGCACAAGCTGAGATTCTGAAGAACATACCTGGCAAAAGTGGATTCCTCGAATGCTGTTTCCCACCCGGTCGAGAGCCGGAGACCAACACATCACACCCATGATATTAGGAACCACTAGCAGGACGGCACCAGATACCCCGGATTTAGCAGGCAAGCCCACCTGAGAGGAGACAGAGGGATTTTAATGATAAAGTTTAATTTATAGAGAGTTAGTTACTTAGACAGATAACTATAGTGTATTCGCCTGGAGTGTGTGCCTGAACGCTACAATATCTGCTATAATATTTTATTACATGACTCTCTGAAATACTAATTTCTGACTGGTCAAATACAACATTCCAAGGTATGTTGTTCCCAAATAACAACCGCTAAAACTAAGAACACAGGCTCACCTACAGTAGGTACATCTTGACTGTTAGAGAACGCATTCGTATAATATTTATATGATTTCCATGCCACTGTTTTATTAATGCAGATAGAATGACCATATAATTTCATATTTTATATTTGTGTGGAATAATTAACCACTGTAGAATCACATGAGCAAGAGTGCAGTTTAATTCATTTTATCAGCAAGTTCATCACAATTTCTCAACAAAAACGATATTGGCATTACATTTATAAAACAGCGTTCTGTTTTTGATCACTCATATCATTAAAATTAGTTCCAAACAAAGCCGCAACAGAAAGATGCACATATCATTAAAGGGGAAATTAAGTATTTGTGCTATTAAATTACAAATAAAGTCAATGCAAAAGTGCAAATTATTGCTGTGTGGAGCAAATGATGCAAAATGTGCAATGTGTTTCTGCAATGAACGCACAAAATTCGCGTCAGTAGCGTCTAACATGCAAGTTTAAATAATTAAAGTCAAGCGAAACATTTCAGGGGAAAAACATCCCATGGGTAAACTTGATACAGTGCTCTGCATTTGTTGTGAACTCAGCTTAACACGTTTCATTAAAGGATTAAATTCAGTTTTTAATGAGTCAATAGCTATGTTTCCATCCAAAAATGCGAATGAACTTTCTACGCAAAACTGGATTATCGCATAAAAGACGTGCGAATAAACCAGGGTTTCCATCCAACGAGTCAATGCGGACAAAATCGTCACTTCCTGATTAACTGACGCCAAATATCAACAGTAAAAACGTAATTTGCTGCAGTAGGAGAAGCTGTGTCAATCTTTTTCTTTATTTAATGAATGACGCGGTGGCGTTTGAAGGTGTCAGACGCGGAGCACAGACGCTCTTGATTCTAGAGGTCAATAATAATATAATAACACAACTACTTAAACGGTTCAGGTGTTTTAGAATGACCAAAACAACATTTCAGATGTTTTACAGTGTGCTCAGCCTGCTGGTTTGTCCATTTACACACATTTTTATCATCACATGATCTCTTATAATAAAATCACATGACCTTTATTTAAATGCGCATACTGGAATTTATGCGGGATAAGTGTTTCCATCGCAGTTTATGCGCATCTTTTTATATAAATTTTTTTAATGCGCATTTTCAAAATGTATGCTCATCGTGGCGATTCCATCAACCGGATTTTTATTCGCAGATCCAAAATGCGAATAAAAATAGCTGGATGGAAACATAGCTACTGATTCAGTTCGCAAATGACTGTCATTTGTGTAGTTTCTAAATGAATCAACTACAAATTAATAATTTCAATAAATGAGTCATTCAAACGCTCATTAAGATGAGGACTTTCAGCTGTTTTAGCGTCATATTTATTTGTGTCAATTTATGGCATACCTAAACATTCCAAGTTACCAGAATTAAAAACACTCAAATTATTGTTAAAATATTGATATTAACAAAAAAAAGGATACTATATATATATATCCCTAAAATGTGCTTACATATTCTTTGAAAAAGGGGTTAGGTTTTCTTGTAACTTATATTATGTTTTAGTACAGTAAACAATGTAAATGTAAGCAAACTAAGGATTAATAAATTCGGCCCACACAAGCAGACATTTTTATTAATACTAACAACCTAATTTGAGTTTGACACCTCTAATCTAGATGTCTAGCGTCTACTGTGTGTGAGCTGTATGGCACTGAGGAATTCTGTTGTTGTGTGTGATACTCACGTGAAAGGCAAACTGTCCGGAGAAGTCGTACATGCCGCAGGAGTGCATGAGGCTGAGAGTGTTTCGGACGGCCTCTGCACTGAGCACTCGTTCGCCTGTGATTGGACAGATCCCTCCATTAGCCAGAGTGGCGGCCATGACGCTGCCTGACTCACATGTCACCTCGATAGAGCACAGCTGGAAATGTGAAAAGCACAAAGGGGAAATGTTAGTTGTTTGGTATGAGCATTAACAACAAGTTCCAAAAGGGAATTTTATTCAGGGATGCCAGTAGACTATTTTACATTACTTCTGAATGTGATTATAAAATGTTCTACACAAAATACTTCCTCAACAAAGCAGTTTTGACCAGGTGCAACTTAAAGTCTGGTGCAATTTACAGCCATTGAATCGAGACATTGTCAAGTTTATTTGGATTTATGACTGATAGTTATGCGAGTAAAACACTGATGACATTCCTATTATAAAAAAGTAATTTAGAGATATTTTACATTACATTACAAAAGCATGTTTTATTCGTTTTAGACAATACTGAAGTTTTAATGTTTTAATTTTTATATTTGGTGAAATATTCCTGATTTCTAATCATAACAAATTAAAATATTCTTTGTTCTAACCAACTGTGATTTTCTGAAAAACAAAAATGCACTGGAATGACAATATTTTATATTTGAAATTTGGAAGAAATAGATCTATAGAAAAAAATAATAAAATTTTATTAATATTATGTATGTTTATTAATATTCAATGTTTATAAAATTAACATTCAAACCCATACCTAGTAAATCCAGTAACTCCAGAGAAAACAATAATTTTAACACTTATTTTTTCCTTAGAAGTGTTTTCCGAAGAATACAGCTTGTGTTAGAATAACAGCTCATTCACCTGAAAGTAGAAGTCAAGGGCTGCCGTCATGTCAGCTCCATTAGGAAAACACTACAGGGGAAGAAAGACAAAATAATATGTGAGAAAGTAGTAAATAAATCCTGTCATTACAAGCATGAACGCAACAATATCCAAAATGACACTTACTTTTTTCTCTTTGAGATAATAGCCAATTGCATAGTTCCTGTAACCGGTCTCTTTCTCTGACTGGAAACTTTAAAAAGCAAGAAATCACAGATTATAGGTTATCCTCTAAGAGAGTATGATTTCATATAAATAAGTTATAAACTCACGTGGCGTTACTGAACCCAACATATTCTCGGCCAGCCATTCTCTTCAGATAATCCACCATCTGACCCAAAGAAAGAATTCAGTTTTTATAACAAGCTAGATATCAGAAAACACTTGGGATAATTCACATCATGGAAATGTTGCGATGCACTCACATAGTCAAATTTCTCTGCCTTGTTGTAACCAGGCTGTAAAAGAGAGAGAGAAAATGTAGCAATTGAATTAAAATTACAGTAACATCATAAAAAAATCTATGAAAAAGGAGTATACTTGATCATACTTATTAGTAGGGCCAGACGGAATATGCGGACATTTTTTGCTATTTCTGTGGAGTGTTTTGTTAAAAATCTGCGGATTTATGCGGAATGATATTGGGAGTATCATAACTAAAACCTTAATATATGAAATAAATAGTAATACATTTTTAAGTTTTATTTAATGTTTACAAGACGAATCCAATTAGATCCACTTTATTTGGTAAACAAAGCAAGTCTCTTATTTAAAATCTCTACTAAAAGACAGAAAATATTAATTTACAAACTGTATTGTAAATAAATCATATGAATATTTTTATATTAGTCAATATTATTACTGAAATCCAATAAAAAACTGAATAAATATAATTTTCCACACATTTACCCAAGTAAGCAGAATCAATGATGGGCTAAAAATCTGCGGAAATCTGCGGAATTCTGCACGCGCAGATTCCGTGTGGCCCTGCTTATTAGTGCACTTATTATATAAATGTACAATATTCATTCATTCATTTTCTTTTTGGCTTAGTCCCTTTATTAATCAGGGGTTGCCAAAGTAGAATGAACCATCCAGCATATGTTTTACGCAGCGGATGCCCTTCCGGCCGTAACCCAACACTGGGAAACACCCTAGCACTCTTGCATTCACACACATACCCTACGGCCTGTTTAGCTTATTCAATTCACCTATAACAGGTCTTTGGACTGTGGGGGAAACCGGAGCACCCAGAGGAAACTCGCGTAAACATGGGGAGAACATGCAAACTCCATGCAGAACTGCCAACAGCTGGTGCTCAAACAATGTACAATATATTATTGTTTAAAATGCAATAACCTGTGGGTGTTTTTTCTTTTCTTTTAGTTTTTAACTGAAGGTTTAATTTCAGTATACTTATATATCTTATGTAATTATAATTGATACTATTTCTACAAGGGCCCCGTTTGATATAATTAAGTGCACTTCGTTTTCACAAGAGGGTTCAAGCAGTAAAACTATTATATTTTTGGTTATTAAATTATTACTTGAAAGAATTATTGCTCATGAATGTATTTCACACCCGTATTTGCCTTTTGAATTGTAAATAGATGCTTCAAATAACTACAGTTTTAGTAATAAATCAAGCATGAAGCTCATATATTGGTTTTGTCTATATACAACACCTTAGTTTAATCATACTGTTGAAAAAAACATTCGAAATGTCTGAGGGCTAACCCATGGCTAATGCTTATGCTAACAAACTGAACAGCTCTATAGTCAGATGTGAAACACAACACATTCAACGTTCACACCATCTTCTGCTGTCAAACTGGATTAAAAAAAACTATCTATAAATACATAAATCTTGTTTCTGTTAGCAAGCAACAACAAAAAACGCTAACAGCTAATCCATTGAGTGAAACATCTTCGTCTCTCAGCAATACAATGCCGTATTTAGACACTTGGTGGCAGTGTGTACATATGCATTCATGAACAGACTAGAAGTATCACCCATTAGAAAGTCATAAATTCTGTTATGAGTAAACTTAATACGTGTTCTGCATTGGAAAGCATATCAAGCCATATAAATAGTCCTTACATAGAGCATAAATAAAGAAAGAATTTTGCACCTTCAATTCACGATTATGATTGGTCATATTTTGCATTGCACAGCTGCACTAAGCATGAAGTTAAGTAACAGAACATGAACGGGTAGTGCCAAACTTTTATTGGGAACAATATTAGGTTTCACATGTTCTAAGGTGGGACGTTAAGGTGATGTTCAACTTCCACAAGGTCCAGAAGGGAGTCCCTTGTGCAAAGGTCAGTGCAATGCGAGATGTCTTCATCTTAAAAAGTACTCTTGCATGTCTGCGCTATGTGAAGTTGTGTAACTTATTTAAGGGCAAAGGTAAAAGCTATAAACTTGAAATAAAAGTAAGGAGTCGCTTAATTATAGATCAGATATTTCAGTTCATTTAGACCACTGAAACCGTTCATTGCAGTTATATAGCAGCGAGTGATTTTGACTGTACAGAAAATGTGACCTTTTTTAAATGAGCTGAAAGGCGTATTTCTCAGCTCGTATCCTGATTGGCTGTTCAGACACACCTCTTGACAGCTTTTAATATGTCATCATTCCTCAAAGAACCACCCTCTCACTCCATACACACAAACACACGCTTATTCAGCTTTTTAAAGCCAGGCCAAAATGAAAGGACTGAAATATTATTTTGTCCCATTAGAAACCCTTAATAGTATATCCTAGCAGTAACTTCTGATATCTAAACTGCACAAAACAGTAAGTTTTACTATGGCTTGCAAAATAGAATTAAAGTTTTTGTAATAGTATGATGATTATTTTAATCAACAGTGGAAATAATATTATTAAATATTTAAAAAAATATAAAGTAAATTAAAATATCATCTAAATAAAATTAAAATAATGTCTGCTAAGAAATGTTACCTTCTACAAAACAATATTCATTTACCTTTAAGAGAGAGCTGATTACAATCGCTCCTGCATTCACCATGGGATTATGGGGCTTATCTGGGAAAACAAAAGTTTACACATACATCATATTTCTCATGTTGAATGGAAAAGATTTCGAAACAGATCCAGTAAAGATTGCAGATGCAATGTTCCTCAGAGGTGAGGAAATCCACTGATAAGCTGACAGTTTTACAGCTTCTTCTTAATCCCAGACTTCATGTAGCAATAGAACAAACGAGAGGACTATGATGTGACCGATTCAGAGTCTTGTATTTCATCCAGGACAAAAAAAGGCCTAATTCCTAAAAACACATTCTCATTATTATCAATTTTTTAGCCTTTTAAGGAATAGTTTGTCAACAACATTTACTTGAAAAATATACATTTTAGTATCATTATAAATGTATTCACCATGTATTTAATGCAACCTTGTTCAATAAATCCATTCCATTGCTATCAATCTTAATCTATTGGGTTCTTCTTGATTACAAAGTTTAATTTTATTATTATTATTTTTTTATTTAAGCTTATTTTGTTTACTACATTGTGCAAATTGTTCATCTGGGCTCTTCTCATATTACACAGATGTGCATAAATAAGCCATATTTGCATAATTTGATGTGTCCACATTCTATTTGAAAGACTTCTCTAAGTGACATTAACCAAATGAGTAGTAATGTATTGTATGATTATTGAGTAATGAGTATTGTAATGGTTTCTCACCCTCTTCATCCAAAGACAATTTGTTGAATTTGAGGCCACTGGGTTCTTTCCCTACATATCTGTGCACGTGTTCACTGCCAGTCTCGTGCACAGCCAGAGCATATTCCAGAGGCTTCACACACGACTGCAAGCAGAACGGCACATTCGTGTCTCCTACTGCATGCCTGTGTATACAGGAAGACATTAAATAAAACACAGTGACAGAAGCAAGCAAAGAGAGAAAAACATATATAATACATTTTTCCAAAACTAAAAGCAGCAGGTACAACTGAACTTTGGATTCTTGGGGAAAAAAATGATTAAGGTTAACATCATTCAACTTTATCACCACATCTTTAAAAATATAGTAGATTATATATTGGAGGATTATATTGTACATCTTTTAGCAAAAGCTTTGTCTTACTGTGGCTATAGTGAAGTGTACACTATATGTGTTGGAGAGCAATTACAATAAAAAAGGTTGCTCTGTTCTTTTCAGACACTGTACTTTTAAAATCATTGAAGACATTCCGTTCTTTCCAGTGTTGTGAAGTTGCTAGCTACAAATAGCTCAGCTACTACTAGCACAACTTCATTTTTCAGTAACTAACTGTTTTCCCCACAACTGTGGTGTAGATTGACAATAGTTATATTCTGTTTTTGTGAACCTGCAATAGTGTGAAGCATCACAGCGTCATCTTACATATATTGTGATCTAATATAGTGTATTCCAGAGATTAAAAAGCATATCACACACCTCATGGTTTAACATTTGTTTATTCAGTTATTACTGAATTTTATAAATAATAATAATATTTTTTTAAGTAAACAACAATTAAAATAAAATCCATAATAAATTCCAATATGAAGTAAGAATGTTGTTTGAGGCCTTTAGTATATTTTCTTACCAAATGGAGTTACCAAACTACACTATTAAGCTTCAATATCACAATTGTTTAGCATGTAACAAAGTACCAGATATTTTAATTAAAACAATCCTCATTATTGTTAATTCACTTATTTCATTTATATGTTTTCAGTTGATATATATGAGTAGTTTCAATGTAGCTATGTAGTAATTTGTAGTGTAGTTATACTGTAGCTAAATTTAAATGATGAGCAGCTTATTGCTTTCAGAGTAGCTTCCCCAACACTGGTTCTTACTTGAATTTAACTTTTACTTGTTTGGTGATTAGATTATCTGTTATGAACTGCTGTTTTGAACTAAATGTGACATGTCTGGTGTGTGATATCAGTTGTTCCATCCGCGATATGTGATGCAGCGCTGCACTTCTTGTCTGGTGTTGACAAGATAATATTATGTATATGAAGTATAATAATATGATAATAAATATGTTACAACCAATGACATGCACACTTTAAAAAAAAATAGAAAAGAAAATGTAATAAAAAGAAAAAAGAAAAGTTAAATAATAGAAAGCTAGAAAATAAAAATAGTTATAAAGTTATAAAAATAATTATAAAAATGTTCAGATATTTTTGATAAGATTTTGAAAGGCTTCAGTTCTGCCCACCGTGTCTGCATTGCAATTACTCATTCATTCATTCATTCATTCATTTACTTTTGGACTTAGTCCCTTTATTAATCTGGGGTCGCCACAGCGGAATTAACCGCCAACTTATCCAACATATGTTTTACGCAGCGAATGCCCTTCTAGCTGCAACCCATCACTGGGAAACATCCATACTCATACACTATGCACAATTTAACATACCCAATTCACCTTACACCACGTCTTTGAACTTGTGGGGGAAACCGGAGCACCCGGAGAAAAACCACGCGAACACGGGGAGAACATGCAAACTCCACACAGGAGTCATCTGACCCAGCCGAGGCTTGAACCAGCAACATTTTTGCTGTGAGACGATGATGCTAACCACTGCTCCACTGTGACGGCCCCAAGTCTGCATTTCTTTTTATCAAAAAGGTAGTTAAAAATTGCAGTAATGTGTTGGTGCCAGTAGCCTAGTGCTTAAGTGTGCAGCCATTTAGCATCATGGTGCTCACAGCGACCCGAGTTTGATTCCTGGCTCAAGGTCCTATACGATCCTTCCTCTTTCTCTGCTCCCAAAACTTACTTTTCTGTTCTCGACTATCCTGTCCCATAAAAAGGTGAAAAACCCCTAAAAAGTAATTCTAAAAAATTTGTGGTAATGTGAAATACTATTAGAATTTAACATTATTTTAAAACATGTTAAAATGCAATTTATTGCTGTTATGGAAAGCTGAATTATCAACAGTATCACATGGCTATTAAGGGTCTTTTTAAAGTTAATAATTTTCAATTGATTTTTAACTAAAAATAAAATATCCATCCATTCCGATATCCATCTAATACAACATAGCAATTTTACTATGGCTTGCAAAATAAAATGTAAAATAATTCAGATTATTATTATTATTATTTTTTTTGTAATAGTATGATGATGATTTTAATCACCAGAGGAAAAATAAAATAAATAGAAATACCTTAAAATAAAATAAAATAAAATAAAATAAAATTAAATAAAATAAAATAAAATAAAATAAAATAAAATAAAATAAAATAAAATAAAATAAAATAAAATATCCATTCCGATATCCAAACTACATCACACAACAATTTTACTATGGCTTGCAAAATAAAATTAAAGTTTATTTTTGAAATAGTATGAGGATTATTTTACTAGTGAAAATAATAAAATAAATAGAAATACCCTCTAAAATAAAATAGAACAAAATAAAATAAAATAAATCTCTTGCTTGCTTCTTTAGTCTCAAAGAAGCTGCTCATAAAAAGTCCTATTAAACCAAAAGGGGCATTATTTGAACACATGGTGCAAAAAGTTAATTCTGCACTCGCACTCCTCTCTCATTACATAAAAACAAGTAAATAAACTGTATTTCACCTCTGACCATCCACAGTGCACAGAGAAACTCCCCAGAGATCTGGATTGAACTTCGCCAGCTGAGGGATGTAGTTTGCTACCTGTGCAAACACACACGCATCGACAAACAGAGACCATATGTTGATAAATGTGTTTGTAAAGGCCAAGGTGATTCTGAAACAGCGATAAAGAAAATCGATAGCTTACTTTTCCTCCTTGCCGAGTCTGTGCGTCACAATACAGATGGTTTATGAGCGAGGTAAATGCTTCAAAGTCTGGAATGATGAACTTCCTCTGGAAAGCTTGAGTCAGGAGGACTATATTACTGCCAACACATCTAGAAACAGAAACACACTTATGTCTATGTGACATAACAGCCACCTGTGATCTGTAACGTGCTAAGAGTCGAATATAGCAGAACATGATATATGATCCGTGTTTATTAACACCAACTGAATGGTTTCAAAAGAACCGGTGCCTTAGTGGAATAACAAACGCATTATCGCTAACACTGTTTAGCTTTACAGCTGAACGCAGGTAAATGCACATAAACTACAGCTCAACAGTTTGGGATCAGTAAGATTTTTTTTTAATCTCTCTAAAAGAAGCCTCTTGTGCTAACCAATACACTGATGCTACTATTTGCTCCGAAAAAATGGTTCAATTGTGAAATATTCCTACAATATAAAAAACTGTTTTCCTATTGAATGTAGTTTAAATTTATTCCACTGATTTAAAGAGCACCTATGTTTGGACAGAACTGTGTGTAGGTATAGTGTGTCCATAATCCTATTGAGGTGACAGAAACACAATAAGTCTCTTTTTATAAAATTCCTGATGTTAAAATAGGATCCAAATCCCTTCCATTTTGAGGCCCACCGCAACGTGATGTAGGATTGTGGTTTCCCCGCCCACCGAATTGAGTGACAGCCTCGTATTAATATGTCTCCGTAATAACACGTATAATCATATCAACAAGACAGGATGTGCGCAAAGCAACTGGGATTTAAAGATCCAAGCAGCTCGCTGTGATCATCAATCATCATCAAATGTGATCAAGACTGAGTTTTACGAGTTTAAAACGTTTTTAAAACAGTGCATGTTAATGAATTACAGCGATTTTTACCGTCTTTATCACCACAGTGTCATTACAATTATAAAAGAAGATGGTTCAATCCCGGTATGTGGACGTTAAATCAGGTTTATTTTGTACATTAACATAAAGGATATCCATACAGCAGTGGATATTAACATGTCACATTTCCAGTGCAAAAACAGTTCAAAGTTAAATGCACAAGCTGCGTGTGTGTCCGCTGTGTGTGTCTGTGTGTGCGCATGAACTTTGTAATGACATTATGTGTGACTCATTGAAAGGCTTGAATGAACTCCACAACAAATACATCAAATAATCATTGGGAAAGTTCTTACTGTATTTATCACAAATGTTACGCAAGATCTGCTTATTTCATGTCTGTCACTGTGCTGTTTATCTGATGCAGCCGAGAAGGAAATTGAGGTATATTTAGACAAAACATGGGAACGGTGGGCGGGGAGAACTGGCATTAAAGGTGCAGGCAACAAAAACAGCTACATTGTGTTCAGTGCAGAAAAATCCAATAGTCTGAAAGGTCTAATAAATAATCTGATGGGTATTTTGAGCAGAGACTTTACAGACACATTCTGGAGACACAAAATACTTCTCTTAAATCCTGAAAAAGGGGTAAAATATGTGCCCTTTAAAGATTAATTTTTAGCATCATCATTACTCCAGCCTTCAGTGTCACATGATTGTTCAGAAAGCATTCTAATATAATGCTCTGCTGATCAGGAAACACTCATTATTATCATTAATGTTGAAAAGTTTCCTATTTTTGTCAAAAATGTATCAATAGATATGTATTATTTACTTTTAATCATCATGAATGTATATAATTATTTAAGGGTAAAAGGTAAGATGAGACAATATCTAAGTTTTAAGAAGGATTTTAAAAATTAGGGTTATATTTTACATTATTTCATCAAAGAATCCTTAGAAAGTAGATGAATTGTAAGCATCATCAATACTCCAGTCTTCAGTGTCAGAAATCATTGTAATATGATGGTCTGCTGACCAAGAAACATTTATTATGATCATCACTGTTTAAAACTGTTGGGCTGCTTCATATTTTCATTGAAAATGTATCAACCAAAATGTATTATTTACTTTTAATCATCATGGATGCATTCACTTGTTCAAGAGTGAAAGTAAAGACAAGAGACAATATGTATCATTTTTAAAAAATGATTTAAAAAAACGCTGTAATTTTTTACTTTTTATCAAAGAATCCTTAGAAATTAAACGAATCAGTTTTCACAAAACTAGTATAAAACAGGTAAAAAATTACAATTATTAATTAAACATTAGTAATTTTTAGAATCATTAGCAAAAATTGAGTACCTATAATTACTGTTCACACAGCCGGCAGCCGGCTCTCTGCAACTTAGCAAGGCCAACAGGGGGCGCTCAACCTGCGGTCTGTGTGGGCCCTAACGCCCCAGTATAGTGAAGGGGACTCTATACTGCTTAATGAGTGCCGTCTTTCGGATGAGACGTTAAACCGAGGTCCTGACTTTTTGGGGTTGTTAAAAATCCCAGGATGTTCTTCGGGTTGAACCCCCGGCTTTAATCTGCCCATTGGCCTCTGTCCATCATGGCCTCCTAATATCATAATTTGTTTAATCACTCTGTCTCCTCTCCACCAATCAGCTGGTGTGTGGTGTGCGGTCTGGCGCAATATGGCTGCCGTTGCGTCATCCATGTACATGCTGCACACTGGTGGTGGAAAAGGAGATCCCCCCCCATTGTGTAAAAGCTCTTTGAGCGTCTAGAAAAAGCACTATATACATGTTAGGAATTATTATTATTATTATCATTATTATTATTATAGATCACCACATCAGTAATTCAGTAATGAATTTTTGAAGAATCACGTGACAGTGAAGATTAGACATGAAACGACAAAAAATTCCTATTTAAATCTAAGAAATAAATACAATTGTAAACGTTTTAAATTGTAATAATATTTGTAACATATTTTACAGTATTTGTGCACAAATGCAGCCTTAATTTTCAATATACGTTTCTCCTAAAAATCATTATATA
>CAIGQQ010031384.1:20280-35169 GCA_903798035.1 Danio albolineatus
ATATATATTCAATATTATAGGCTTCTCTAAGAAACTATTTTAAAAATGTACTTATCCCAAGCTTTTGACCAGTAGCGTCCAAATATAATAGGTGTCATTATTTACCTTGGCTGTGAAGTGGAAAGTTAGGTCAAGTATTTGTATGTGATGACATGCACATGGTGAACTGACTGGTTGTATTTAGAGTCTTCCAAGAACATTGCGCCATCATTCACCCGTAATGGCATGTGAGTGTATGCACATATCATAACAGCTGTGAGTCATAAACTGTCAGCGATGCTATGACATATCACGGAGAACAGACATAAACACAATGCCTCAGTTTCCACTCACTTTCTGAACAGTTCTTGGTCCATCATTGCTGTTCCAACAGAGTCTTGCACCGCATGGTGGATCTGCCGCATGCAGTCTCTCAGACGGGGGTCAGACATCTGCAAACCTGTGCTTTTGAGTGCCTTGGAGTATAAGAACACGTGTTTTTAACATCATTTATTTAATATTTTATTTTATAAAAATATTTTTACAGATAATACAATAATATGAAATAATATAATAAGATGATATAAGAGATAAACTAATTGCTTAGGATGTTATAACATTAAAAAAGGGAGACAGTGGAAATGTTCAGAGGAAAAGCATATTAGAATTGAAATAATTCATGAATAATTAAATAAAAATTTTATTGAATAAGAACATATTAAACTAAGGTAAATAAACAAATATTAGTATAAAAGAAAAATAAACAAACACATAAAAACTGGATTAAAATAAATATAATAAATCCAATTTACTTATTATTTATTTATTTATTCATTATTAAGATTTTAATTAGATAAATAATAAGTAATAAAGTCAACAGGTAAATATTTTACAAATAATATTTAAGATCAAATATGGTTAAGATTAAGGTAATTTTTTTTCATCTCGGTTTCAACACAAATAATAAGCAAAAGAAAATGTTCACAATTATTGATAAGAAATAATAATAACTTTTTATAAACACCATTTTAGACGGATCAAGCAACTCTGAAGACAATTCCATCTCATAAATAAATGACATTTTTAAAAACAATTTTAATTGAATATAATAGTGTATTATTATTGCAAGAACTTAAATTTTCAAATACAATAAAAGAACAGACCACAAACCTGTAAATAGTATTATACTTCTCAATGAAATGCATTTAAAACAGCACCATTTCCATTTCTTTGTAATAACATGCATTCATTGTTTACACTAGGGCTGTTGCATTTAATATTTATCTCATCACATTTTTCCCTTAAATTGCATAAGATAACCATGATTATTTTGCAGTGTAAGTTTAAAATAATGAAAATGTAAGTGCATACTGTAATCAAATGTTAATCAAGGATTAATGGAGCATGCATTAAACAATACAGTAAATAATAAGACAGTAAATAATGCTATGCTGCATTGTTAATAGCACTGTGATCAATAAGAAAATGCAATTTTGATAAATGCACTATATATTTAAAATAACTGACACCCCTTTAATCAAATATTTAAAATAAATTTTTTTTAAAATAAAATTTTTTGTTTGTTTTTTTTGCAATAGTCAAATAAAAGACCAAACCAAACCACCTGCAGTCAATGATTTAACATGTGCGTTTTTATACTGCAGCTGGTTGAGATGACCATCTTATATACCCAACACAACCACATGCACATAAATGCACATGCATTGCACACAGTGTAAGTGAGGTAACACTTTTAATGGCTGTCTATTTCTGGGTGGCATGTGCACTAGAGTACACTGGAGTACACACGCACACAGACAGCGGAAATGAGCAGTGCTCTGGAAATTCAAAGATTAATGAGTTAACTTAGTCAAAACAGTGCATAATTCTTTGTACTACGACTTCATTTAAACTAAATTTAAGATGTAAATACGGATCCAAGAATGTTTGGGAAGAGGTATATTTATTAGAGGCTTTAATGGAGCCCAGTCACTGGTCCGAACCTGATGTCTATTTTTAGTGGCATTATATAATACTTAAGATTTATGACAATAACTTATGTAAGAATAAAAAGGCCCATTTTAATCTTACTACACTATGAAAAAAAGTTGTCACAGGGGTGGTGAACTAATACATGCCATTTAAATACAGTCTTAGTCAAAAGTTGGGAAAAGAAGAGTCTTTTGCTAAACAAGGATGCATTTATGTTATCAATAAAACAGTGAAATATTATTTAACTCTAAAATAATTGTTTTATAATGTAAAATATTGTAAATGCTCTATAAATTATGGTGATCCCTTGAAAGATGTAAGAATTATTTCTCTTCAGTGTCACACAATTCTTCAGAACCTTCAGATCCTTGATCCTTTTTGCTTAATATTTTTTGTAACATCCTTTGTAACTTTATAAATGCCTAAATGGTACTTTAAGTTTACTAATAGTATAATAAATAACAGCTGAGTTGCACAAATAACAAGTAAAACATATTATGTATAACCAGCATGACAAAGACAAAAGAAATTGGTTATTAGAAATTTTAAATTACTAAATTAATAGTTTAAATTATAATTAATAATGATAGTATTTTATTATAATTATTGTTTAACAATGTGTTTTAAATATATTTTCTCTGTTAAACAGTTTGAGAAATCATTGAAAATATTTTTTTCACAATTTCACAAGAGGGCAATTTTATAGTGTTTTTGAACAATAATTTGCTGCCTTGCTGAACAACTTTCAACAACATTAAAAATGTATGTTTCTAAAATTCTGACTGGTGATATTGAGGTACAATGAAATATACCTTTAAACAAGCCTTAGTACCATGACCATGAAGGTACATCAGTAGTAGAATATCTATTATTCCCTTTGATACACAGAACAGTCAAGAGAGCTCACACACGAGCACATTATCACAATATACTCACTGTCAGGAAACGCGCCACAGAGATTTTCTCCTCTCCCTGGGTGATGGTGTAGAACAGCAAGTCCTCCAACCCAGAAACCACCTTCTTACTGCTCAAAACACAAGACAAAAACAGTTTTAAAACCAAGCACATGTCATTTAAAGAATGTAGACACGCAAAAGTAATTGTTAAAAAAAGTAGACGATCTATTTGTCAGGGGATTTATTTACCTGTAGATCGCGGCGTCAGTTTCATTGATCACGTGCTCCTGGCGAGGATGTTGCCCTGGTGATGCGCTCGTGTGTAACGGTCGAGCAGGTGAGTGTTTTCTCCCCAAACTTCCCGCAACTCTCTCCCATTTTCCAGCATTCCTGATGAGCAAAACGCCAGCTCTTGTCGCCCGTAGGGTTTTAACACAATGCATAACCAATCCGGAAAGTTTTGCTTCTATACTAGAGCCCTATAAACGTCTGAATACCGCGTGTCTCTTGTGTTTGAGTCGTCTCGTTTCTAGTGGATTGACTCCAAGCGCACGACTATCCCACGAGGAATGATACTGACATATGTTGACAAATTTAGCCGGTAACCGAGGGATCATACGCAGGTGAGGACACGCCTCCTGCCGGGTGTTAGGGGCGGGCGGCTGAGGGAAACGGGGAGAGATCATTGGTGTATCTCTTGAATAGATGTAGATGACTAAATAGTAGAAACTGATTTAGCAATTTAGGGCAGAATTATTAAGCCTGGGCATTTTGCCATTTATGATAAAAAAAAATTTTTTTGTATAAAATCAGATGTAAATATTAACCCATTTAACTCGCATGTAACATTTATGAATGGAACCTTTTAGCTTATGGTCAAATAATAGATAGGCTACATTTTTCTTTTCTTACAAATGTAAAAATAATAATAAGTTTTTAATAGGCTATGCAAGGAGAACATTTTACATGTCTGCTAAGTGGAGAAAATTATTAAATTGCAGCACATAAATAAATAAATAAATAAATATGCTGGTGGCTTTATATTAAAATGGGTCCTGATTGTTTTAATTTTATAACGTTTTATCATAACTTATAGAAGACACGCACTAAATATCATTTAGTGGAAAAAAAGATTATATAACATAAATTATGTTGCATTTATGTTCAAATATCCTGCAGGCATATTAAGAACAATAATCTTTTATTATGCATATTAAAATACTTTATGTAAGGAAATAAGGATTTAGAAATATATTGTAATAGTATAAGTCTAATTAAAAATATGGGTCTGAATATGTTGTTAAATTTTTACCTGAATGCATCTATTTTACTGAATGATGCATGTTGAATCATAATGTCACCCGTTTGTTGACAATTTATTTTCACAAAAACTGACACTTGGCTTGCATGTAATATATTCATATTATTCTATGCATATTTAATTTGGTGCAGACACCACAATTGGACGTTTTGTCTTTTTCACCTTTTACAATTTAATGATATATGACTGCCTGGATGAGTATAAAACAGAAGGGAACACACAGGAATATATTCCATGAAACTGGATGGAAATCACATTGTAACAAATTAGAATGTGTAGTCAGAATGTAAAGTTTGCCATGTATGAAATACTGAAAATTAAAAAGAAATTAAGCAGGGCTTTTGCATTGTGGTAGCTGTGAAGTCAAAGGAGAACCCCTGAAAAGTAATGCAGTTCTGACTGAGTGTCAGAATACCTGTGGTGAGGATTTTCCATGTGGAAGAGAATGAGGAAGCAAAACTGACTTGATTTCAGGTCATATTAATTATTAGAGATTATTTTTTTCTTGAAACACTTTTTTTGTGACCTAACAAAGTTTTACTATTGTTATTGCTTTGCAATAAATGTTTTTTTCTTGGACATAATTTAATTTTTACACCCCTGATATGACTATATGTACACGAGATATAGCAGAATTTTGTTGGGTGGAAAAAATAATTCAAAGACAGTAGACTCCTGTGCGCCTGACCAGTAAGTTATGTAAAAGTGGACCTTAGACAGCTCACCTCATCAGAGGGGCTTAGAAAACATCCCCAGTCGTTTTATCTCACGATGGCCCTGATCATACTTCTGACATTCTACACTGTCTAGAATGTCATTTTAGAGACTTGAGTCAGCATGACTCAAGGCTCACTGTCAGACTTGGCGTTGGGTCAAACACACCATATCCAAGGACCCCTCGGCACTGGGGAGATCAGACTTAGTATCCAGTTAACTTAACCTTACTCATTTGAGGCTTTGCAAGAACTTAAAGGTGTCACTTAACCTTTTCCATTGAACATAAGTCCAGGTGGAAATTGCTGCCCCTCAGTAAAAAAAAATACACATAAATTTGTGTCTGACAATTGATATTATCTGATAATCTTTTTTTTTTTAGCATTTTAATTATCATTCTGAGGGTATCTTTCAGTTGCAATGAAAAGAACTCGTGAGAATGAATTAGCTGTGAATGAATTATCTCATTGGTCAAATATGTTCGAAAAAGGTTAAAATGAGGCCTGTTCTGATGCAAATATAAAACTATGTATATAGTAAAACTATACTTCATGATTATTTATTATGAATGTAAAGTAGCGTAATCACATTTAAAACCTGTAATCACCTGTAAAGCAGATTACCTTACACTCTAAAGTCTCTCACATTCATGTTTATGCCAAATATTTCTATGAATTGGTTCGCTCGTTTCGGGTTCCCTCTGGTGGACATATATGAGCGCACAGTTAAACCCATCTCTGATCCACAGGTGTGACCATTGATAAAAACCGTTCATTGTTTATAAGACTCGTGAATTGTCGTTTTTTGGTTGTTTTTAAATAAATTTAATTGCTCATAACATCTATATTTTCTCTCTAGACCAATGAAAATGACGTCGAAGCAAGCAATACTACACCAACAACAACATTTGCGTCCCATATCCACCCAGGAGCACCGTCCCTTTCGACCTGTAGAGGGCAGACCGCACCAACTCACCTTTACAAACGGATACTGAGAATCAGGCGAGTCCAGCAGCAGCACTTTGGTGAGTAACCTCACCTTCCCACAGCCAAATGCCAGTTCAGACATGATCCTTTCAGTTACACTGTGGCTTTATTTACAGTCTCACTTGGTTCAGTTTGTGGAAGAGTATAAAAATAAGTGCTCTTTTTTGAGACAAAATTGCCTGTGAACTGTGATTTAATGCATTCCACCTTCTGTGTGGGCCATTGTATTGTTGACTTTGGGAACCAGTCACACTCTTACTATCACACACACAGAAAAAAATGAACTTTTTACCTATAATATTAGAATTTCTCCTCACTCTTTTCCTCTACCAGCTCCACTGCATCTGGTGGATATTGACTTGAGGGAAGCCAGAGGCTTGTGTAAAATAACACCCATTTATCGTTTGATCGGACACCCCTTCCCCTCGTATCATATTCTTTCGTGTTGGCACACACACATCCTTACACACATGCACGTACACCCTAACCCATGGCCTACTGATGACCATGCGTCTCTTGGTGGAGAATGTTTTTCATTCCTTCACTGTGTCCATGAATGCTGGCTTTGTCTACCTGCTCCATCTTAAACCCCCCTCTCCTTCCCCTCCATCTTCCTCCTTTCTGCCTTTCCCAACTTTCTCTGATCTCTGTACTGAACTGGTTAGACTAGAGCCTCCATGTGTGTATAGTGACACTTAAATGCATTTTTCTTTGAGGAAAATTAGGAAATTATATAAATAGGAGTTCCAACAATCTCTCATGATTCATTGACATAAACAGACATGTTGGTTGTACCTTTTGTACTTTTTAGGTACCAATATGTGACCCTGGACCACAAATCTAGTCATAAGTGACAAAATTTGCAAATTAAGATTTACACATGACCTGAAAGCTGTATAAAGTGTTTATGTTTACTTTGTTAGGACAAAACAACATTTTTCTGAGATACAATTATTTGAATATCTGGAATTTGACAGTTAAAAAAAGAGAGAAATACTGGGAATATCACCTTTAAAATTTGTATTAATTAAGTTCCTAGCAATGCACATTATTAATCAAATATTAATCACATTTTAAAAGTGATGGTTATTAATTGATTACAGATGTTGTAACTGTATATACACGCAGTGTGTACACCGTACACTACTATTTTAACTCAAATTTTAATGCTTTTATTTTTTTTACGCTCATCAATAGTGCATTTATTTCCTAAAATGCAGTGAAAACAGTATTGTTTAGAAATATTTGTACAATTTGAAATGTTTTCTAAATTAGTATATTTTATAATATAAATATTTCCCGTGATTACATTTTAGCGTGCATTACTCTAGTCACATTCCACTAAAAATCACTGTAAAAAATGACATCATCGGTAAGTCATGACAACAGATGTGTTTGTATGTGTTTTCATTGTTTTCAGCATTTTTTACTAAATATCTTCTTTTTTGCTAACAGTATAAAGGATTGGAACCATTTAAGGGTGTGTAAATAGAGAATGAACTATCATTTTTGGGTGAACTATCCCTTTAATTGTGGCGATATAATGAATTAATTATGTTTGTACTGATAATACGTATCCACCTGGATTACCATGGGCCGGTATAAGATTCAGACGGTATGATAACCTTGGATAAAAATATCCAAGGTGTTGTGATCACTGCTCTAAAATAAGTTATTTTGTTAAATTTCTGGGTAAGAAACAACTGTTTTTCAGTTGAACACAATTTATATTTTATTTTAAGAAATATTTAAACAACTGTATTTTGGAACAGTAAACATGTCAGGCTAAATAAATAAAGTAAATCATTGACTTCTGCTATCTTTATTAGCTTCAGAAACAGATTTCTTTACAACATGAAAAGGCAACCCTTTCATTTCTTTGGATACATAGTAAGCCACTGCACTGTTCAGGTTCATAGCATGCTTGTATGTTGGTGTATAAGTGATTAGTTTTTCAAATGTTTCATGATTCATGTATTGACCATGCAGTAACTTTTGGTGTGGAGGATCTTTTTCTGCTAGAGATACTGTTGCCCTAACAAACATGTTAAAAATACATAGCAATGGTATAACAACAACAAAAAAAATGTTTTCAAATCACGTAAACCTTAAAAACCAGCAATCATCCCATGCCTAACCTGGATGCTTTGAGAACACTGTGAGGTTGAACTGCAGTGTCCACAACCAGGGTCAGTTTCTCAGGCCAGTTCACAGGACTTAACCCTCATTCTCCAATGTGTACCAGGGAACTGCTAAGAATGCAGAGTCCTGTGGTGAACTATTTGTTTTGGTGAAGTATTCACTGTGTGTGTTTGTTCTACAATCCAGCATAAGTAAACACAATTGTTTTGTTTGCACCGATAGTAGACTGCAGAAGGGCTCCATGATATAAAATCACACCTGGGGAAATATTTAAACAGCCTCAGTTATCTAGTGATGGCTTTTCAATGTTTTTGTTATTTGAGGGTGCCCAAATATATTATGGGGACTAGTCAACACTTGCATATCTAAATTAACTGTGCAGCGTAACATTTTTACTTTCAGACTTACAACTTCTATAGCACCCCCTGAGTGCCCTTATAGACCACTATTTAAACCCCTGATCAAGGGTTTTGAAAAAATCAGAGTTGAAGCACATAAGTTTTGGATAAAGTCAAAGGAGAGCTGTTAAACCCAGACAGTGGTGTCCTGGATGAATTAAGCTCATCCGTGGCCTAAATCAGTCTATCAACAGGGACTCTTCATTCAGAAACTCCTCCGTCCCAGGACACCAGCCTGTCTGTTTGCCATAGCTTATCTCAGAAGTTATGAGAATAAATAGAAAGCTTTATGAGACCAAACAAAGACAGAACGAATCCTTCCCCCAGCTCAGGCCCCCCATGCGCACTGTAATATCAAACAGAAAAGCACGCTTTCCCACGGCCGTGACAGTCTGATTATACTAAAGGTGAAAAATGACCAAAAAATGTTGTTTCAACTTACTCTCATATAAATATGAGAGGTCAAATATCCTGTCTGGGAGAGTATTTGCCCTTTAATTACGGTTTAGTCTCAAGTGACACAAATGTTCACTCATGTGAGGCAGTTGGGCATCTAATCTTGGCACATTACTAACAGAAAAATGACCTGTTCTTTGTTCCTAACCCAGAAAATAAATTGATTCACACTACTAAAAATGCCAATAAAGGTTATTGTGTTAATCTATAGATACATTTACAAATCTTTCTTATTTAAAATTTCATGATTGATTCAGTGTTTCACTTGCTGCTTATTTGTAATTGTTTGTGACATTTACCAGCAGTTTCAATCACACTTTGTCATTTGATGTGTTTCATGTGAGGACAGTTTTTTGGCTGTTATTCAAAAACAAGAGAGAACTAATAAAATAACCTATACTAAAATCTGATATATGATCATATAAAGAATAAAATTTGAACATGTATTTACATATTTGTAATTCTAATAATAAACAAAATTTATTTAAATGGACTTGTCCAATATTTTGAAATATATGTTCTGAATGAAGAAATATATACATAAAAACCAAACACAAACTTGTCACTTTACATCATTTTATGTACATTAATTGATTTACATGATTTACATTAATTGCCAAATATCAGATTCCTATATGGGTATAATAACTGAGTTCATTGCAGTCATTGCATACTTCATTTCATTACACTTCATTGTAAATATGTATATATACTGCTCAAAAAAATGAAGGTAACACTTGGAGTTACATTGTGTTGTTTAAGTGTTCCCGTTAATTTTGTATATGCAGTGTATATATTTGCATAGTGCGCTTCAAAAACGCATAGTAATTTTGTCTTATCAAGAAGCAAACTGAATTACAATATAACATGTTACACATATTTCTACTTGAATTCTAGTTTATACAATTGTATATACTTAATGTGAACATGGAGTTTGTAATTGAGTTAACTTTAACCCTAACTGTAAACCAAACCCAAATTTAACCCCTAAATACTAACCCTAAACCTAAACTTGCTCCTAAATAACCTCAAGCTCCTTATAACACTTTGGAAATACGTCTAGAAAAGTGTAGTTACACAATACATATAGTTATCTCGAGAATACATAGATAAATCCACCTAATATAAAGTGTGAGTATAATTTCTTGAGTAAAAATTCTTTCCTCTCCAATTTCAATGCTGAATTTTCTTTTTAGCTGTCAAAGAATGGTTCAAAAAGCTCCGTGTGCAGACAAAAAGCCTGGCGAGTGCCTAATCATTGGGCATGCGTCGGCCTTCTGACACCCGATGCCAATGGCGGTCAGTGTTTTGCTGCCGACAAGGGCTCTTGTGCCAATGGCCAGGCCCCACATCATCTGATCCGCAGCAACCCAGCCACCCTACACACCCCTGGAGCCTCTCCGTGTTCTCCTCATCTCCTCATCCCTCTACCTTTCCGCACTCTCCCTCCATCCACACCCGCGGCTCTCTTCTCCCCCACTGCCCGGTGCTCTCTCACATTCCTCAGGTCTGCACACAGAGCCGCATTGTGTGTGTGTCTTACAGAGCACACAGTCAGGGCTCATTTCGGACACACACACACACATCCAACAGGGTGTGTGCACAGTCGCAGCGATGCGTACACACACATACACATATCCCTTCATAAAACCAATAGACATGCATTCATGTGCGCACGCGACCGCAAACACACACTCTCTGATTTTCATATGTGCACACTGGATACACACTCATCTACATACACAGGATGTCTCACACCGAGGCCGAGATTCCAGTATCTTTATTCCGTTTTTTCTTTTTACTCTTTCATGCTTCAGTTTTTTCACTCGGTTCTTGGAGTTTGATCTTATAATCTCTTGAGCATTGTAATTTTTCTCTCCTCCTCTGTTCCCACAGTGGGACAGATGATATGGTAGATGCTTTATTGTGATTGGATTGAGGAGCAGTTACATAAAGGAAATAAAACACAACAAAATTGATATTTGTTGGTAGATTTACCAATAATATACGCCAACAGTTTAGAAGAAAGACACTTTTAAAGTATATATTTGAAAGATAAATCATTATTTAACATATTTTGAGGTAAAACTGACATAGTGATATATTATAATATGTATTCATATTTTATAACTTATACTTTCCATTTTACCTCTAAGTTTTCTATCTAGAGTTTAAAATATAGTCATTTGCAAGTTTTAGGTTTACTGAACAATAATCACACTGCATGTGACACAAAGAGCTGCTGTTAGGTTACTGCTTTGGGAGTACAGGACATTTATTTGGATTGCAATAACAACCTCTCTGAAGCGGCTGGTGCTCTACCAGAGAAATAATGTAAGCTTAGTTTACATTTAGTCATGTGGTGCCAAGAATTTAAGGTTCACTGATTGTCAGTTGATAAGGTTAATACAAGCTTGGCAAGCTAAAATGGTGACATTGTTAATTAAGTGGAATATCCATAATTAGCATGTTCAACATCATTAACAAAATAAGTTTGTATATAAAACTATTTATAATACTACTTACCTTTTAGTTTGCAGCTTTCAAAATGGAATCTTCATAAATGTGATGTATTGTGTTATTATCAGTGCACTGTATGCATAAGGACCCGTG
Organism: Danio albolineatus; assembly: GCA_903798035.1. Classification (NCBI taxonomy): domain Eukaryota; kingdom Metazoa; phylum Chordata; class Actinopteri; order Cypriniformes; family Danionidae; genus Danio; species Danio albolineatus. Next base: position 31,778 of record CAIGQQ010031384.1, read on the forward strand.
GTATACTTCCATGAGGTTATCTCACGTTTTTAATGGTCATGTGCAAGCACAACGGGTCAAAATCTTTGAAACAATGAATGTATTTTGGTTCTCCAAGTCTCTTTTCTGAGCAAAGGCCATTATGATGCACTTTCATACAAAAGGCACTGGGAGAAAGCCCACCACTTGCCAGGAAAGGGCAAAAAGGGGAGGGGGTGGATGGGTTTGGATGGAATTGTTCTTGAGACAGAGGAGTGGTGGACTTTTTTCCCAATGGGGTGGGCTGGGGGGCTCGTATTTCAGCGCTCATGGGGGTCGGGGTTGGACTCACTTTTTGGGATATACTAAGATTCATAAATGCGCCAGTGGACATAAAACCGCGGAGCTCTGACTGACGCGGTGGGTTCTGTCTGTGTGTGCCTGGCGTCGGATCCTCCCAAACACATCCACATCCACTTCCACACTCCCCCGCGAGCACTGGGCTGCCGCTCCGCCGGTTCTTCGGCGACTTTCACCCCTGAGGACCTGCATGTCTAATCTTTAGACATGTTCAGATTGCTGGATTCACGGACTCTCCTGCTACTTGTGGCAACGCATTGCGTTTTGCTATCACTTGTAAGATGTCAACAAGAAGATGACCGTAAGTTGGAGTTTTTCACTAAGATATTCAAAGTATTCTGCAAAACATTTGTAGGATGTTGCCATGGCGACACGAGAGGAAAGTTTGGAATGGATCAGTTTGACTTTTTCGCTTTTCACCTCTGGACTGTAGGATGCCTTTTGCTCATCATTTAAAATGATAAAGCTCTAATATCCTTGCTGTGTAATTTAAGTATGCAGATATTGTAAGCTCGCATTATAGTAAATGAAGATGTTTTTGTCGCTTAACTTCACTCTGTTGAGCTTCCTGGATCACGCGCATCACTAGGCAGACGTACGGGTGCATATATTGTGCGACAGGTTAACGCGATGAAAGTTGGGTTTATTAGTTTTCAAACATGGCTTAGTGATAAAAAGCAAAACATATGAAGTATGGGTGCAGGGATTTGCTTTCCTTGTATGTATTTATGCGTTTACCGTCGTTTAAAACAAACTGTAAGGTACCGCAAAAGTTAGAATACAAGTTAAGCAGTGCGGATGCACGTGAAGTAACTTTTTCCTGAGGAGGTTGCTATAGCAACTGTGCTCTTCCCGCTGACTGGGATCAGTATCTTTACTTTACCGTGACAAAATGTCTCAGTGTCTGATAACTTTCTCATTTAATGTAATTTTCTAATTCATAAATAAACCACAGAAAAAATATACTAGGACAAGTAAAGCAATTGAACGGTTATATGTTGAGAAAATTGACAAAACTAAGACAAAATACATGATGCGTTAAAAAATGTTCTTAGATTACAATGCAAACTTTTTTTGTTTGTAAAGAATCATAAACAATTTATTTAAAGTGCCACTTTTGTTTATAATAGAGCAAAAAGTGTGGATCCCAAATAATGCCTCAAATGCTATTTGTAGTGTAAATGAAAGCATTTTAATAACAATTTTTATATGTAGGTCATAAATACATCCGCTTCTGGCAGTGTGAGAGCACTTTCACTTAAGATTAAGACCAAAGGTTCCTGCAAGGGTTCAAACGGTGCACCATTAGCCCACGTGCACAGTGTTTGGACGGCAAAAGTATTTCAGGTTTAGTTCAGGGGATTTTGCGTTGATTAGGAGATTTGGGGAGCTAGGTTTGGTGGGTGGATAAGGAGGAGGGGGTCTCTGGAATGTTGTATGAAAGGCCAAAACATCAAACTGGAAAGATCACAGGCAGATTGGAACTATAAAGAGTGTCATCTGTGATATTTGTTAACTGGAAGTGATAGAAGACAAATGACCCAGATGAACATCTCCTTGTGTTCTCGCTGTGCTCATTAAATTTCTATCTCCTCAGTAAACAAGGAAACGTTAATTACACAGAATGCTTGCTTTGCCCTGCATCCAAGAAAAGTGGATTTTCCATATTTACAGTAAAATCTAAACAGCTATAATTGCTTCATTCATGTGTGCTAGGGCTGGGAGTTAAAGGCAAATTACACTTTCATACGAATATTTGAAAAGCAAACAGATCAAGGGGTTCAGTGTGTGTGAGGGCTGTCCTTTCCGACCCATGAGGGTGTGTTTGCCCTGGTGGTAAGTGAGACCATTAGATCCAGATGGAGCTTGCGAGAGGGGTGTGTTTGCATAAGGCACCAGGCTGTCAATGCAGCCCTGTCTGTGTTTGAGAAAGACCCATTCATGGCTAGTTTTGGAGATTCGGGGTTCAGTTTCAAATACGCAGACTACAGGAGCCCACATTTTACACCAGGGTGTCAGATATGCACCCTGCAAATATTGCTGGCAAGTGTTGTGGTTAGTGTATAATCAAAATGTAGTCAGCTGTCAGCCATCAGTTGGACTCGTATTCGAATTGTATGCATGTAAACAATACATATATACAATGTATATGTAATTACATTATATACAAATAATATATTTAAATCGCATTAAATATATTATGTATACATCAAATATATATATGTATTATAAAACATTTCGAAATTATTGAGACCTGTGCTACTTGCTATTTTAGGAAAAGTTTAATTTTAATTTTATTCATTTTTTATTTTGTTTTATTTTTTTTGTTGAGTGTGTCGCTCACCTGTCTCTTGCCCTCATGCATTCCTTTCTGTCGCCCCCTTCTGGTGGCTGCAGAGGAAGAGTTTGGCGGCTGTGTTCAAGATGGCCAGCAGTATGCAGACCGTGCGGTTTGGAAACCAGAACCGTGCCGTGTCTGTGTGTGTGATTCGGGGACAGTGCTGTGTGACGAGGTCATCTGTGAGGATCTGAATGACTGTGCCAATCCCATCATTTCACCTGGAGAGTGCTGTCCCATCTGCCCAGCTGACACCGACGAGCCTATCGGTCCGCTCTCTGCTCACACACCTCTATTTGCTTCTCACACCTGTCCTGCTAAACGTTTGCTTTAAGTTCTGTAACTTTGTCTTGCATACCACTAGACTATAGGCTGGTCAAGTTGGTCATGTGATTGTGTTCAGAACTCAAAGCAAACGTTCCAAGTTTGCAACACTTTTAAATTTTGTTTCTGAATTAACTTATAGACCAAATTATATTTTTCTCAGTTATAGCTTTGTTTGGATAAAATGTAGACACTTTTCTTTTTACTTTGAGAAGTTGTGTTTTTGGAAGCACATCTTGCTACCTGTTAGCCACTACAAACAGGACATGTACAATAATATAATGCACATAAATAGTCTATATTCATAATCCATAATGCAGTCAAAAGAAGATTTGTGTTTCTGTTAAAAATATATATATTAAATTATATTATATTATATTATATTATATTATATTATATTATATTATATTAT
>CAIGQQ010031385.1:0-20892 GCA_903798035.1 Danio albolineatus
ATTATATTATATTATATTATATTATATTATATTATATTATATTATATAAAAAAAGCTTGGCCAAAACCCCAATTAGGTTGGAAAAAGCTGCAAATCAAGACAAAGTGTCTTTGAATGCGAGGTCATGGCGTGACCTCTTACTAACATCCTAATTAACAAAAAATTTAGAAGTGTTGCTCTTCCAACTTTTTCATGCACTACATGTTCAGTCAACCTTGACAGCTGCTACTGTTCATTAAAAAAATTGTGTGTTGCTGTTACACAAAAACACACAATAATATCATGATGAACATATATTTTGATGAACAAAGTCATCAAATTGTGAAGAAATCTTTTTCCCCCTAAACATTTGAATATGTTCTAGCTCACTGTAATCAGCTCATGGCTCTGATACAGAATGAGTTTTTTTAAATGAAATATTTATTTACATCTTTGTATTTATTTACTCAGCAACATACAGCCTAATAATGCTTCTAATATTCCAATAATGCTTCATGTTTTAAACTGATCATGAGCTTGCATCTTAATATTGTGCTTTTAACAATTTAACGAAGCAGACTGGGAAGGTAATGATGCTGTTTTGGTACAAAGCCTAGTGGGGTGCCATTGAGCTGGTATTTTCAGCCATTTGGCTTCAGAAAAGCAGTTCATTAGTTCTTACAGTAACACTGAGTGTCTGACCAGTTTAACGTCCTCATTACGAGTCAGCATTAGCTTATTACTTCATCCACCAACTTTCTTCTTGACCCTTTAATGACCCTTTATAGTGAGCTAGCAGCATTGTTGTCAGTGTAAGATTTAGATGTCCAAACGTGTGTGTCATTGAAGACTTGCTAATTGATTAAATTCATGCAAAATTACTTTCTCCTGCTGTGTCTAACTGTCAATCTTTGTCTTTCCTTCATCATGTGACGTGATTCAACAGAGTCACTTGGTGCAAAGGTGAGGCCTTGAGTTGTCTGTGTTTTAACAAAGTCATACTATACAAATGCTGAATAAAATGAATAGTATTTTAAATCATATTTTTTTACTCTTCACAGGGACAGAAAGGAGAGCCAGGCGATATTACAGATGTAAGTCATTTCATCGATGAATTTTACACTTGCTTACTTTACACTGTTTTCCGCTATTTTTAAACAGATTAGCATATGGATAATGGTTTGTTTTTTTGTTTGTTTGTTTGTGTAGGTTGTAGGACCAAGAGGACCTGCTGGACCAATGGTGAGATGAATTATCATTTTGTTTAATTGATTTTTTTTAATAATTTGTCGTACAGCATTGCTTTTCTCCACTAGAGGGCTCTCCTGAACCTTCATCTGGATGTACTGTTGCGTCTTTTTAGCAGTTTACTTCAGACACTAAAAGTGACCACAGTTAACATTTTTCTTTTTACATTTTTATTTCTGTGATTTCAGGGACCCCCAGGAGAGCAGGGAACACGTGGTGAGAGAGGAGCTAAGGGTGAGAAGGTAAGAAATCTTGCCTTTTCAAACATTTTTTTCCTCAGACTTGCTAGCTAAAGTGATGTCAGACCACATTAGCCATTATCCAAGTACATTAAGGGGCAGTGGACACACTCTGCAGGAAGCTGTCATGTGAAAAGGCTTTAGCTAATCTCTTTGCTCTCTTTTCTTGTTCGCTCATATGCCCTAAAATATATGTTTTGTAACCCTTAGGGAAGTCCCGGCCCAAGAGGGAGAGATGGCGAGCCTGGTACACCTGGGAACCCAGGACCCCCTGGACCACCCGGACCCAATGGTCCACCTGGACTTGGAGGAGTATGTTTCTCTTCTCTTTTAATGTACTCCCTAGTTTTGTGTCTGCCTTTTGCAGGTTACTGTAAGTGTGTGTTTGTGTATGTGCAGAACTTTGCTGCTCAGATGGCTGGTGGTTTTGATGAGAAGGCCGGAGGTGCTCAGATGGGTGTGATGCAGGGACCAATGGTGAGAAGAAAAAAAACATGGCACAGACATATCTATATGGGTTAAATAAATATTGCTATGGTATAATATACTTTTTACATATGTTTTAAACTGCAACCCACTGTGAGTGAATCTCACATCATGCCAGTATTTTAAAGTTGTCAATTTGGCTACTATGGTATTTCAACAGTCTATTAGACTATAGTAACTACTATAGTAGTTACTAGTATACTTATATTATAGTTAATAGCTGTATTATTCATAAAGTCATATATGGATTTTTTAGGGTCTGCCCCCTTAAGGTGAAAAAACTGGTTGGCTTCATGGGAAGCAAATTACTGAGACTTTACACAAAGCAAGGACAAAATTATATTCTAGCTGAAGTTCTACCATACCTTTGGGCAATAGACTACTTAATGAAAACAATGTGGATGTTTAGGGACTTTTTTATAATAGTAATTAATAATAAGCAGTGAAAATTAAACCACACTGAACTGAACTAAAGTCAACTTAAACTCTGAAAACTAGACTGACACTGTTTCAATTTACTATAATATTCTATGTGAAGCTGCTTTGATACAATCTACATTGTAAAAGCGCTATAGAAATAAAGATGAAATAAGCAATAGTTGATTAAGTTCTAGCTTAATTAATTTTCAACTTGAGTGTGAATGAAAATATGAGTATAAGAATATAAGTTTGAATATATGACTTGCTGTATACCTGCACATTGTATGTGAATACAGCAGGTATGTCTTTATTAACTTGAAGTACTTAGTTGAATACATATTGTAATAATAATTGTTTTAATTTGTGGGTATTTTGTATTTATGTATCGATGTATTTTCTGCAATAATGCAATCTCATTATTACAATGAAGCCTCAAACATTGAGGAGTGTTTTGGTATGATGTGGAATGAGCTTAACTTGATGGTACAATTTTACATTTTCTTCCCTACATATTTTATATTTGTACTGATTAAAAAATTTATACAATAATAAATTTGTCTTATTATTTAAGACTGACAGAAGCACAGTCCACAGGCAAAAAGAGTTTTATTTAAATAGATAATCAACTGATACATATTTCTTGATCTTTGATGCTCTTAACTGAGCGCTCTTTAGCTTTTTCTACTTTTCAAATGCCACCTGTTTTCAGAAAATTACAGTGCTGCACAGATTATAACAAATAATCATAGATCCAAAATAAATCACCCACAATTAAATAAATAATGAATCTTTTCTTATGAAAAACAGACATCTTTTAAAAATAATCATAAACACTTTAAAAATATAACATAGTCTAACAGTTTAGAGTCTTTATCTGGGTCAGAGATGCCATGTTGCATTTAACTTTATCTGTTTCTACAGGGTCCAATGGGTCCCCGTGGTCCTCCCGGCCCCTCTGGAGCACCTGTAAGTTAATGCATTTTATATGCCCAATTTATTGATGAATAATGATTTGAATATCAACAGAAGCTACACTAATGAAACGGATATGAGTAATTTGTAAGCACCCATCTCCGCCAACTCCCAAATCCCACACTGTCATTCGTTTCCATTCCAGGGCCCACAAGGTTTCCAAGGCAACCCCGGAGAGACTGGTGAACCTGGCCCTTCTGTGAGTAGCCCACATCTTGATTTCCTGCTCATGCCTACACATATGACACTTATATTCCCACACACTCTACATATTACACAGCCCACAAAGATGACACTTTTATACACAAATAGTCAATGACACTGCAAAAAACAAAAAAACCAACACAAATCGATTCATTTGAACAAAATAGTTTTATATTTTAACAATCTTTAACAATTGACAATTTAACAAACTTTAGGGTGCCCTTGGACCTCGTGGCCCACCCGGACCCCCTGGAAAACCCGGAAGTGATGTGAGTAGTTTAGCCACTTTAAGATTATTCTCTTCCAAATAGGGAATGCTTGAAAGATGTTAACTGCAATGTCTCTATATGCTCTTCTTTTTCCAGGGTGAGGCTGGAAAACCTGGTAAAGCTGGTGAGCGTGGACCCCCTGGACCTCAGGTAATTATCATATAGAAATAAAGACCCACATACAACAGTTTTAGTCACTTATTTAGTTTATTATTTTTTTCCATTAAGGAGGAACAGTCACTGAATTTGTTGCTCTTTTGTATGACAGGGAGCTCGTGGATTCCCTGGAACCCCTGGACTTCCTGGCATCAAGGGACACAGAGTGAGTTTCTGAGATCGGAATTGATTGTTTTTTCTGTATGTTTATTACAGTATCAATTGAATTATCTAATATTGAATGTGTTTGTAGGGACACCCAGGTCTGGATGGTGCTAAAGGAGAGGCTGGTGCTGCAGGTGCCAAGGTACTGCAAAAACAAAAAGTCCATTTCAAGCCAAAACATCCCACTTTGACAGGAAATAATCACTTATAATCATATTTATAAACTGCAGGGCATCAGATTTCAATCATACTTTTATCAGTTTTCTATAGATACAAGGCATTATTGTTTGCACATCTGCTTTGGAACAATATATGTGATAGAGTTATTATATATTATATTATATAGTTATAAATATATTTTAAAATGTAAATACAGCCTTTGTGTAAAACAAAGTATGCAATAACATGTATTATCGTCTCATTCGTATTTATTTAGTTGTAGGGCTTTATTGTTTGCAAATTGCTTTGGAAGAATGTAAATTATTAAACTGTTAAATGCATTTTTTATTTATCTTTACCATTTAATGTAATTTTTAGAGATATGTTAAATAATCTTTGTATAAACTATGACAACATAAACATTTTTAAGGCCTTTAAAAAAAGACCAGACCTCTCAGAATATTCTAACATTCTTTACCCTCTCGTTCACATGATGTAGTTAGTTATGTAGGATGGCATCATTGTTTGCAAATCTGCTTTGGAATAATTTATATGATTACAAATAAATAAATGTATAAAATGTAATTTTATTTAAATGTTATTTATAGATAAATATTAAAGAAGGATGATCTACGAACTATAGACTTCAACTGAAAACTGGAATGCAAGAATAAATTGGACACTCTGACACACTTGGACATTCTAACAGACATTTATCAAATGTGTGTAGACTTAAAGCTTTATTGATTGTAAATCTACTTTGAAACAATATATATTTTATTTTCAAAGACTTAATTTCGAAACTATAAAGACTCCTATAAAGAAACCAAAATACTGAGACTAATATGAACATGTATTTGGTAATAGGCTAATTTGTTTTAATTTGGCTCTGAACTAATCGATTTTACATTATGCAATTTTAATGTCTCATCATTCTCCTCTCTCTTCCTTCAGGGTGAGGCAGGTTCTAATGGTGAGAGTGGCGCTCCTGGACCAATGGTGAGTACCATTTGATGCTAATGACTGATTAGTTTCTGATACTAAAATAGTGCATCTGGCTAATTCTTCCATCCAAATGTCTTCAGGGTCCTCGTGGTCTGCCCGGTGAGAGAGGTCGTCCTGGTGCAACTGGTGCTGCTGTAAGTGACTACAAGATAACTGACCTAAAAAAAACATATGATATCGTTGTGGGTAGCTTTAAACTATATTGATTGTGTGTTTATCCTTTCACAGGGTGCCCGTGGTAATGATGGTCTACCTGGTCCTGCTGGTCCTCCTGTAAGTGCTTTACGTCACTACCTCAAGTTCTCAAATACTAGCCTATGTAATCATAATATTAAGGATTCCAGAAGGTTTTAGAGGTTCCACTTCATTAATGCTTTTGCTAATGCTAAGTAATAGAAATAACAATATGGAAGACAGAGCGATTTGAAGGTGTATGATTTTTATTAAAACATAATGATAGCAAATTATTAATTAAAACTTAATTAAAATGTATTTAAAATTTATTTTTATGTGGAAATGATGCAAAATTAATGCATTTAGAAATCAGAGAATAACATTAAAGGGATGCAAGAGAAAGTAAGCATATAATTTTTGTTGATCAGGGTCCTGTTGGTCCTGCTGGTGCTCCAGGTTTCCCAGGATCCCCTGGTTCTAAGGTAAAATGGCTGAAATCTGCAGCAGCGTTTCTTTGTGAATACGGAAACCAATTTTTAAATATAAACATAATCATTGCTAATGCCATGTGATGTTCAACCCTGCAGGGTGAAGCTGGTCCCACTGGTGCTCGTGGACCTGAGGGCGCACAGGGACCCCGTGGAGAGGCTGGTACACCTGGATCACCTGGACCTGCCGGTGCATCTGTGAGTATATTTACAGCCATTGTGAAGAAGCAAAATATCTTTTGATTTTCTTGTCAGTATACCCAATGTGTTGAATCTAAATGCTCACATTCTGCAGGGTAACCCTGGTACTGATGGTATTCCTGGAGCTAAAGGATCTGCTGTGAGTATATCCACATTACTTCCAGTTCATTTTTCACTCCTTTCTCTGTAATTGATAATTCAACATAACTTAACACTTGTTATGCTCGTTCAGTGATTATATTGTGACCATTTTTCTTTTGTAGGGTGCTTCTGGCATTGCTGGTGCTCCTGGTTTCCCAGGACCCCGTGGCCCACCAGGACCTCAGGGAGCCACTGGACCTCTTGGGCCTAAAGGACAATCTGTACGTAAAGATGTCTTGAACTTGTCCTCCCAGTGTCTCCCAGACATCCATTAGTAATTTCATACAGATGATCTAGAGTGCAGATTAATTTGCCATCAAACTAATTAGAAACTTTGCTGTATTTATACAGGGAGACCCTGGTATCCCAGGATTCAAAGGCGAGGCTGGACCCAAGGGAGAGCGTGTAAGTAACCAACATCAGAATCTTTTCTGTTGTATCCACTTTAAATGCCATCACAATCATATGCAACAAACTAATCATGCACATTTTTATCTTAAATACACAGGGTGTTCTAGGACCTCAGGGACCTCCTGGGCCATCAGGAGAAGAGGGCAAGAGAGGACCAAGAGGAGAGCCTGGTTCTGCTGGACCTCTTGGACCTCCTGGAGAGAGAGTGTGTATCTTGTCTTGATTAGATTTAAATGATCACTCACCGAATGATAAAGAACCACACTAATGGATCTGTATTTGTACTTGCTAGGGAGCTCCAGGTAACCGTGGATTCCCTGGCCAGGATGGTCTTGCTGGAGCAAAGGTTGGTGGGACATACAGTTGTGTTCTCAACTACTCAGCACATTTATTTTCTTATGTTTCTGTACTCACATTCTGTACCATCATAGGGTGCTCCTGGTGATCGTGGTGTTCCAGGTTTGGGTGGACCGAAAGGAGGCACTGGAGATCCTGGCCGCCCTGGTGAACCTGGTCTTCCCGGAGCCAGAGTAAGTGAATGTGGTTATTTTGGGATTTCTGATTTTTTTTTGTGTGTTGTGATCATCATGACTATACTTAAAACCACCTTTTATGCATGTTTGTTTAAAGGCTAATTGCATTGTTCATCATTCATACAATCTTCCTCTAACAGGGTCTCACTGGACGCCCTGGTGATGCTGGAGCTCAAGGAAAAGTTGGAGCAACTGTGAGTATCTGTACAGTTTAAAACAACTGGGTGCAACCAGTATTCAGATACAAAACACTGCTTCTCAACACACTTGAGAGTGCTGAACATGTTTTATTGATTGTAGGGTGCCCCTGGTGAAGATGGTCGCCCTGGACCCCCTGGGCCTCTGGGAGCTCGTGGTCAGCCTGGAGTGATGGGATTCCCTGGACCCAAGGGAGCCAATGTAAAACCATTAGAGCATTTCTGCATTTCCGCTACAAATTGTCCTTGAAAATGTGAGGCAAGTGTATGTTCTGTGTCTCATGCATCTCTCTCTTACATAGGGTGAACCTGGAAAACCTGGAGAGAAAGGACTTGTTGGACGCACTGGTCTTAGAGTAAGTCCTGTTCTTACAGATATGCATGCCCAGAATATTTAGATTTATGTGATTTATGAATTTTTCTGTTTGTTTATTCTTTCATTAGGGTTTGCCTGGTAAAGATGGAGAGACTGGACCTTCTGGTCCTCCTGGCCCTGTTGTGAGTATTTAAATTAAGGTCCACTTACACAGCTAAGTTGAGGCTGCTCTCTGCCTGCTCAAAATTCAGTGTGAAGATATAATGCTGCCTAAAACCATATTAGATTATAATATGGTTTCACAGTATCACAGTGTACATTTGTTGCGGCTGTGTAAATGTGTGTATGTGTGTATGCCACTTATATGAGCAACATTTAAAAATCTGTGTACAGTTCAGTAGCATTTTTGCAATTGCAAATTTGCAATTAATCTATTTAATTATGCAATTAATGTGACATTACTTAAAACTTTTTGTTGTTGTATGCAATCAACAATTTACTAGTGTCTGAAATACTTCTTAAGTGCCTAAATTATGATTTCAATGTGTTTTAGGGTGCTGTTGGTGAGAGAGGAGAGCAAGGTCAACCTGGTCCCTCTGGCTTCCAGGTACATTTGTGCATATTCACAAAACTACATTACATATCATCTGTGTAAGCGAAAACTGCACTCATTTTGCATTACAGAAACTGAAGAAGTCAGGACTCAAAGTGTGATTTATTTTTATGAAAAAATAAGAGATCAGCGTTTTCTGAGGTTTACTGTTTTTGTGCAGGGTCTGCCTGGACCTACTGGAGCCCCCGGAGAGCCTGGTAAACCTGGTGACCAGGTGAGGATTACTTATTCATATGCTTTATTTGTGCTGTTGAGATGTTATTAGTGACTATAACCATCATCCCATTCTTCCTCTGCATAGGGTGTTCCTGGAGAGGGTGGTGCTGCTGGTCCCACTGGACCAAGAGTGAGTTTCTATCCTTCACTAAGAAGACTCATAAATAAAAGTCTGTGTGAATGTGTATTAATGTGCCATGACTCTGCTGTTTCTCAGGGTGAACGTGGTTTCCCTGGTGAGAGAGGAGGCGCTGGCCCTCAGGGTCTCCAAGGACCAAGAGGACTTCCAGGAACTCCCGGAACTGATGGACCCAAGGTGAGACCCACATTGCATCCATCCCAAATCATCTATTTAATGAATTTAAAGGAATGCATACACTACTGTGCAAAATTTAGCATGAAATGTTTTGCATGTTGGACCACAAGTTTTAATGAAAATTGTGCATGATAGAGAAACAGAGGTGGCATTTAGTGTTAACTCATGCAAGAGCCTATGTTGAAGTGCAATAAATTGGAAATGTGGCCAAGACGAAGAAGAAGAACAATATTTTTCTATTTTTGAAAAAGGTTTCTTATGCAGGCTAGGTTGCATTTTAAAATCTAAATGACGCATTTTTCACCAACATAAAAATCATTTCAATGCACAATATAATGCATTCTTACTAATTAAAGGCAATAGGTTTAGGGTGAGTTATAAACTTTAGACCACACCTCAACATTCTTCCATCTCATAAATCCCTCATGTGTCTCTGTTTGATTTACAAAAGGGTGCAATTGGGCCAGCTGGTGCTGGTGGAGCTCAAGGCCCTCCCGGTCTTCAAGGTATGCCTGGTGAGAGAGGAGCTGTTGGTATCTCTGGAGCTAAAGGTGACAGAGTAAGTGTCTTTAGAAATGGTACAATCCCTCTTCTTAGTAATTACATCAACCTAATGTCATTTAGATGATTGGGTCACTTATTGAATGTCTCATTTATTAGGGTGACTCTGGAGAGAAAGGACCTGAAGGTGCTCCTGGCAAAGATGGTTCAAGAGTAAGTGCTATAAAGACAGCAAACGTTAGGAAATTGCTTGTTTTTTGATAGCTGATCAAAAGTAATGATCTTTTTGTCATTTTTGTCAGGGTTTGACTGGTCCAATTGGCCCACCTGGTCCTTCTGGTCCCAATGGCGCAAAGGTTCATGCAACATCCTTCCTGTGGTCTTCTACCAATGGTTGAAATTGAGCAGGTTTTTAAATGTTCTTATCTTTTTCTTTTCTCACAGGGTGAAACTGGTCCCATTGGTTCAATTGGTGCTCCTGGTGCTCGTGGTGCCCCTGTAAGCAAACATTTGTTTACCTTTTGTTCAGTGTAAACGTGAAACATTAGTGCAATGTATTAACCTTGCAGCTAGACAGCTAAATGAAGTACAAAAGGAAGTTTGTGGTTTTATGAAGTGTAAAATTGTTTTTGGTTTTAATCAATATCTTTTCATCATCCCACTAGGGTGATCGTGGTGAGATTGGTGCACCCGGACCTGCTGGCTTTGCTGGACCCCCTGTAAGCAGAAACACATGTTTCAGTTTTTCTGCAGTGATACAATAATATACATCAATATTATTGTCATTAATCATAAGATTATTTTCATTATTATTTTGGCAATTTTGTAGAAAGCACATTTTTTGTAGATTTTTTCAGAAACTGTGCAAAACAACAACAAAATATCATATAACTATTACTCTTTAAAACCTCATAATACAATAGCGATGACAAAAATAAATAATTCATTCTTCATTAGTTCATTAACAGTTGAATCAACAAATAAATGTTTATGTATTTACATGTTTAAATCCTGTCCCAATATTTGTGAGATATGGAGAAAAGTTCATATACAATAATTAACAATAATATAACTTCATAGATAATTTTACAAAACTATGTTGAAACCCAAATATACTCCATACATAATTAAGTGTATGGAGCCAACCCTGACTAAAAATTTTATTTAAAAATTTGCATATCTCTTAAAATTAATAATAGAAAGATCATAAAAAAAATTGTATTTTTAGGTCTTGAAGCAGTTGCACAATTTAGTTTTCTTCAAAACAACATTTAAAAAATGTTTTTAAAATCGTTTCTGGCCTGAATGTCTTATGAGTTACAATGTTTTATAGTAACAATGTTCAAATTTACAATTCTCTGTTGCTATTATTAAAATCTAATAATTTATATACTATTTAACTCTCTCAAATAGCTCAGTGGAAGGTGAAATAATCCACCAAGCACAGAAAAACAAATCTGACTCAACCTCTCCTCTTTTTCTCTCTTCAGGGTGCTGATGGCCAGCCTGGAAATAAGGGAGAGCAGGGTGAATCAGGACAGAAAGGTGATTCAGGAGCCCCTGGACCGCAAGGACCATCAGGTGCACCAGGCCCAGTGGTAAGTGTCTCTGCACCAGTGTCTAATGCTACTTTGAGAAGTATTACATATGCTGATATTGAACTGAAAGAGACTTGATTTAAGTTTAGCATTGTGGGTTTGGTTCATCATGTTTCATCTCATTTCAGGGCCCAACTGGTGTCATGGGAACTAAGGGAGCACGTGGAGCCCAAGGAGCCCCAGTGAGTTACTTAAAAAGTCCAATTATATAATTGTTTATTTGATTTTTTTGCCAGTTACTTAATGCCATTGATTTTTTTGTCAATGCCGTTTTTTTAACAATAAAATACTTTGCCATCATAGGGTGCCACTGGTTTCCCAGGTGCTGCAGGAAGAGTCGGACCCCCTGGCCCCAACGTAAGCCCCACAATATCACAGATCATCACTGAGTGGTTCCTCCATAGTTCACTTAAATAAACTATATGCAGAATTCAGACATCCTTATTTTGAGCAACACGGGAGCTGTTACATGAATTGCAGTTATATTAAAAGATATTTCTACATCTGCAATACAATTTACTTTAATATATAAAAATCTATACATGTAGCTCCTTTAAACTGGCAGTCTAGTCTTTAGTATGTAAATCTGATCCCATTCTCTCTCTCTCTCTCTTTTTTTAATACTCTTAGGGTAACCCTGGTTCTGCCGGCCCAGCAGGTCCTGCTGGTAAAGATGGTCCTAAGGGAGTTCGTGGTGATGCCGGTCCTCCAGGTAGAGCAGGAGATGCTGGACTGCGTGGACCTCCTGGTGCTCCTGGAGAGAAGGGAGAAGCTGGTGAAGATGGTCCTCCTGTAAGGCTCAGATTCATTCACACATGCACTTTTTAGCATCAGAATGACTTTTGTGTTCTGTACAGGTTCTTTACTGTATTCCCAAGCTTTGTTCTACACATTGTTTTATGTGTAGGGTCCTGATGGTCCTTCTGGCCCTGCTGGTCTTGCTGGTCAGCGTGGTATTGTTGGTTTGCCTGGTCAACGTGGTGAAAGAGGTTTCCCTGGACTTCCAGGACCTTCTGTGAGTAGTAGCAGCGATTTCATGTCCATTTGAAAACCATATACTCTTTATATATTAAGGTCTTAAAAGTCTAAATTTTGCATAGAGTTTTAGTAAATATAGCTTTTGCTGATCCTAATGCAGCATTCCTAATCTTACACTGTGCCAATATTATTTGTTCTACAGGGTGAGCCTGGCAAACAGGGAGCTACAGGAGGCTCTGGTGACCGTGGACCTCCTGGCCCTGTTGGACCACCTGGATTGACTGGACCTGCTGGAGAGACTGGCCGTGAGGTAAAAACACATGCATGCAAAACATGATGAATCTCAAAGAAAGGATGACTTACTGAACAGATTCAGTAATATTCAGTAGTATGAAGAATGTATCTCACTCATTTATTTTGTTTGTCTTCAGGGAAATCCGGGATCTGATGGTCCACCTGGTAGAGATGGTGCTGCTGGTGTGAAGGTAAGGAGACCTCACAGAACATTCTTTTGTTGATCTTTGTAAATTACAAACCAATTCCATACAAGGCAGCATAAAATGGGGTCAAAAATTTCCCTTAATTATATTATTTGTATACTTGAGTAATAAACGAACCTCAAGATGACCTCATATGTAACATAAGTTAAATGTACTTATTTTATAAAACCGTTGGTTGGACAGATGGATGTCCTGCCAGATTAAATATATGATCTGTTTTGTATGTTTTTTAGGGTGAGCGTGGTAACACTGGCCCAATTGGTGCTCCTGGAGCTCCTGGTGCCCCTGGCGCTCCTGGTTCAGTTGGTCCAATTGGCAAACAGGGAGACAGAGGAGAGAATGTGAGTAAACTTCCGAAATCATATTTAAAAAAAAAAAACAAAATGCATTTTTGAGTACAGGATCTAACTGCTAGCAAAATTATCCATTATGTAAATTATCACCCTGGTTGTGTAGAGATTAGAGGTTGTTCCAGCTGTTTATTTTTTGTAAAAATAATACAGTTATACCAACTATATGTCTTTAGATGAATTCTACAACGAAGCTGCTTAATTGTTGAATTGTGTTACATAATTAAAACACAATAGTGTTTCACCATTTCTTACAAATAATTTCTTAATTCTTACATCCTTATGAAGATTAAAGGTCTAGAGCTAAAGATCAATGTTTGCCACTTATATTTTATAAATTATTTTTATTTATAATGTGTTTACTGTGGTATTCTTGTCATTTTTAAGGGCCCACAAGGACCTGCTGGACCCCCTGGATCTGCTGGAGCTCGAGGCATGGTTGTAAGTACCTTTCATGAAGCAGGTGGAACAAAATAGAAAGCTAAAAATACATGCTGAGCTTTTAAATTCTCAAAATAGCAGGGTCAAAGTATATCACATAAAATAGAGAGCTATGAGAAAAATTCTATTGACAAAACTGGTACACCAAAACTCAAATAAGATTTATTGAAAAAATAATAACTGTTGGGCAGGGGAACATGAATTTTATTTAAAAGAATTATATTAATTCATTATTTCAACACTTTTAGTAAATTTTGTTTTTAGTGGCTTACATTTTGATTAACCTTTCCCATTTCTCTTTATCAGGGACCCCAAGGACCTCGTGGTGATAAGGGTGAGGCAGGAGAAGCTGGCGAAAGAGGCCAGAAGGGACACAGAGGATTCACTGGTCTGCAGGGTCTGCCTGGACCTCCCGTGAGTCTTTAACATGTCTTAGTTTCTTACAGACTGTGTATAGTAGAAATTTGAGCTATGTTAACATTTTTGTTGTGTCATGTCAAAAAAGGGTTCTCCTGGAGACCAGGGTGCTGCTGGACCTGCTGGACCTTCTGGTGCTAAAGTGAGTGTCCATAATTTGGTGGAACCACAGTTTACAAACTTGTCCAGTGCTTAAATGGTTTGTTTAACCAATGTTATTCATAATAGGGACCTTCAGGACCTGTTGGACCTGCTGGTAAGGATGGTTCTAATGGTCAGCCTGGACCCATTGGTCCACCTGGACCTCGTGGACGCTCTGGAGAGTCTGGCCCAGTTGTAAGTGCATATTCACAGACATCAGGTTATAGTTTTACCAGTATGAAAAGTGCATGTCTGATTCATTTTTCTTCATATCCTCTATTTTTAGGGTCCTCCTGGTAACCCCGGACCCCCTGGTCCTCCTGGTCCCCCTGGCCCTGGCATTGACATGTCTGCCTTCGCTGGATTGTCTCAGCCAGAGAAGGGACCCGATCCTCTGCGTTACATGCGTGCTGATGAAGCCTCCAGCTCTCTCAGACAACACGATGTGGAGGTGGACGCCACTCTGAAGTCAATCAACGGGCAGATCGAGGATATCCGCAGCCCTGATGGCTCCCGCAAGAATCCTGCACGCTCCTGCCGAGACCTGAAACTCTGCCACCCTGAATGGAAGAGCGGTAAGAAATGAGGAAAAAGAGATTCACAGATAATCTAATAAATAGGAAAGTGGTCACAACCATCACAACAGCTCATCCGAATGCTCAAAATGTCTCTCAGAAGGAATGCTTTTATAAATACTGGTGGAAGACCTTTTAGTTATAACAATGTCTTCAGAGTAGGGTCTAACCCAGGGCAATTGGCACTACCATTGATATAAGTGTACACTGATTAGTTAAAAACATGGCATACGAAACACTGCCACTTTAGATTTTCTTTTTGTTGCAACCATGAAAATGGCTCAATGGAAAGAGGGATTTTTGTGTCAGAACAGGGACTGTACTGATGCCTGAAGCTTGTTCGAAAGCCCCTTAGTACTCATTTGTTCATTTAGCCAGAGGAGAACTGGTCTATGGATTAAACCTGGATTCTCTCAAGGTTTTCTTCTATATTTCTGTCACCTGTCAAAGTCTTGTTCCTTACCACTGTCACCTTGCTTGCTTAATTGGGACTTAAAAGACTCCTAAAAAGTCATGAATATAATCATTTTTACTCAACATAACTTGAACATAATTAAGCAACAAATTGTGCTTAATAGGTGAATCAATTTTGTTTCATCATTGGTGAATTTTGCCTCATCAAGATTGTTATTAGACTCTACAGAATCAACAGTCGGACTCCAAAGAGCTGTTCATAGCTGAATTAAAAAGCTGTTTATAGCTGACTCCAAAGAGCTGTTTATAGCTCATTCATTCATTCATTTTCTTTTCGGCTTATTCCCTTTATTAATCCGGGGTCGCCACTGCGGATTTAGCCGCAAACTTATCCAGCATTTGTTTTACGCAGCGGATGCCCTTCCAGCCGCAACCCATCTCTGGGAAACATCCATACATTCTCATTCACACACATACACTACGGACAATTTAGCTTACCGCATGTCTTTGGACTGTGAGGGAAACCAGAGCACCCGGAGGAAACCCACGAGAACATGGGGAGAACATGCAAACTCCACACAGAAATGCCAACTGACCCAGCCGTGGCTCGAACCAGCGACCTTCTTGCTGTGTCACCGTGTCGCCTGTTTATAGCTGTATTGAACTTATTTCATAGCTCACACCTTTACAGATGAACAAAAGCAACACCAAACTGACTTGAACCAAATAATAAGACTAATGCATTTTTAAATCTATTCTGTCATTTCCTGTTTTTTATCGTGAAGCTGATTTGACTTGAACTAACTCTGTCTCTATCCACAGGTGACTACTGGGTGGATCCTAACCTTGGCAGCGCTGCTGATGCCATCAAAGTTTTCTGCAACATGGAGACCGGAGAGACCTGTGTGAAACCAAGCACTCCCAAAATCCCACGCAAGAACTGGTGGTCAAGCAAGAGCAAGGCCCAGAAGCACGTGTGGTTTGGAGAAAGCATGAACGGTGGATTCCACGTGAGTATTACGCTTGTACTTTAGTTATTTGACAACACCAAATGTAAAAAGAAATCATAAAACGTCTGGTTAAAGGTCTTCAATGCCACAAAAAGCACATCTGGATTTGATTATGAGTGTTTGGTTTGGGGAGCTGTTCACAGTTCTGAATTTCTGTTGGTCCGTGGTGCTGAAAATCTATCCCCGAGCTGGGACGAGGAGCTGTGCTGAAATATCTAATCCATTTATCTAGTGTTTTCTTTGAGTGATAATAAAGATTATTTTGTCCTAAGTATAATACATCTTTTCCTTCTCTTACAGTTTAGCTATGCTGATGGCAGCCAGACTCCTAGTACTACCACCATTCAGATGAACTTCCTGAGGCTGCTGTCTACTGAGGCCACTCAGACCATCACCTACCACTGCAAGAACAGCGTGGCTTACATGGACCAAGCCACAGGCAACCTGAAGAAGGCCATTCTGCTGCAGGGCTCCAATGATGTGGAGATCAGAGCAGAGGGCAACAGCCGCTTTACATATGGCGTACTTGAGGATGGCTGCAAGGTGAGTCTCAACACACCCCATACTTCATTCAATCATTTATTTTCTTTTCGGCTTAGTCCCTTTGTTAATCTGGGGTCGCCACAGCGGAATCTAGCATATGTTTTAAGCAGCAGATGCCCTTCCAGCTGCAACCCATCACTGGGAAACATCCATACACACTCATTCACACACATAAAATATGGACAATTTAGCCCAGCCCAATTCACCTGTACCACATGTCTTTGGACTTGTGGGGGAAACCAGAGCACCCGGAAGAAACCCACGCAAGCACCAGGAGAACATGCAAATTCCACACAGAAATGCCAACTGACCCAGCTGAGGCTCGACCTTCTTGCTGTGAGGCGATTGTGCTACCCACTGCGCCACCGTGATGCCAAAATGTCTTAAATCTCAAAAGCAAAACTTTAGGCCATAAAAAGTCTTAAATTTGCTGAAACATTGTGGTGTAGGTCTTAAATCTTTTTTAAACAGGTCTTAATTTTCCTTTGTTGATGTATAACATTCCACCTCAATAACACTTTTTTGTAACTATTTTTAACTCTGCTTAGCATAATTTTTAAATAATTTTGCTTACAATAACATTTGTTTAATAGTTCTCCATGTATTTACAGCTGAGTGACACTGACCTGGACAGATATTTGAGCATACATTTAATTTATTATTGTTTTAAAAAAATAAATAAAACATTTTTGATTTTAAAGAAAGGTTATGTTTAAAACAAGTGTATGTAAAAAAAACTAGAGCTTGCTTGCTTACATTATTTAAAATATGTAAAAAAATATTTATACCATTTTTATTATTAAATAATTAGTATTATTGTATTATTAAATGTATTTAATTATTATTATTATTTGATAGGTTGAATAAAAACATATTTGGGCAATTAGAAAAACTCTAGCGTTTACCTCTGTATGATTCAAAAATTTCAATTAAAAATGTCTTAAAGTCTTATATGTAACTTAGTTAAACCTGCAGAAACCCTGCAACAGAACAATCATTCAATGAGACATTAAAAAACTAGTTAAGGATCACAGTGCAGCCCAAAAATATTATTATCATTTTTTTTATCTTTCTACTTTGCCACTATTTTTCAAACTCTCAAATCCTTCATAGGCTCATTTTGTACATATAATAAGATGCATACACTAAAGTCAGATGTCTCAAATTAAACCCACCCCTTTTGAAAAGTTTGGGTTCAGTAAGATGTTTTTGAAAGAGACATGTAAAGAAGCATATTGCTTTTCAACTTGTAGGACTGAAATTGATCAAGAATGACAGGAAAGACATTTATAATGCTACAAAACATTTCCATGACCATTTTTTCATTTCTGCTCATCATAAAATTTAGATTTTTTTTTTAACATTTTACACAAAAATACATAAAATAAAAATATTAGTAAAACATTAGCAGCTTAATTCATTCATTTTCCTTCGACTTAGTTGCTTTATTAATCCGGGGTCACCACAGCAGAATGAACCGCCAACTTATCCAGCATATGTTTTACACAGCGGATGCCCTTCTAGCTGCAACCCAGTACTGGGAAACAACCATACACTTCAACATTCACACACAAACACTATGGCCAATTTAGTTTATTTAATTCCCTTTTACTGCATGTCTTTGGCTGTGGGGGGAAACCGGAGCACTCGGAGGAAACCCACGCTAACACACAAACTCCTCACAGAATTGCCAGCTGACCCACCAGGACTCGAACGAGCGACCTTCTTGCTGTGAGGCGACAGTGCTAACCACTGAGCCTCAGTTTTGGCCATTAGCAGCATGGCTCATTTCAAATTCGAAATTATTAAGAAACACATTATCATACTAGTTTAAGACAGCCATAATTGTTGTGTTTATGATCATATACACCCACTTACATGGCTTTTTCTGCTGTCTCGCAGAAGCACACAGGTCAATGGGCCAAGACTGTGATCGAGTACAAAACTCAGAAGACATCCAGACTGCCCATCATGGACATCGCTCCAATGGACATCGGAGGAGCAGATCAGGAGTTCGGAGTGGACATTGGCGCAGTCTGCTTCTTGTAAAAAGAAATCAAACAAAACATATGTGGATTATGAGATAAGACATGGAAAAATACCAATGACGAGCAATAACTGTGAGGATGCAAAACACTCTCCGAATAACGAAACATGGAAGAAAAGCAAAGAAATCTGAAAATTGACGAAAGTTTTTTTTCTCTTAAACGCAAAAAAAAAGTCGTGCTGTCCGCGTTTAGCGTGACGGAAAAACCAGCGCTAAATAGTCTCTCCCTCTGAAATCCAGCCATGTTTCCCACAAGTGCAGCGCCTCCTCCTGACGGGAGCCAAGAGGGGCACCGAACAAGCGAGCACTACCAATGAAAGACAGAAACATGGCTTGATGTCATCACATCCTGCAGGTGGCGGGTGGGTGGGCCATGCTGTACAGTGTCATGACTGGAACCACAGCAGTCCCTCCCACTAAAGAAGAAAGAAGGCCAGTCCCACTTCACCCCTTACTCTGCCTCTTGACTGTGACTCAGATGAAAACATCACATTGCGCAAGATTTTGTGAGTTGTTAAAGCTGAGGAGGGAATAAGTTAATATTTACTGTGTATAATATCAAAAAAAGTCTTGATTCAGTCTGTTCTGAAGCAGCCAGATCTATATAGTTTCACAATTGTATGTTTGTGCGTGCAAGCATGTGCTTATACACACAAAAAAACAATATTTTGGGGAAAGTGCAGTTCTATTTCTTTCTTTTTTTGGTGTAAATCAATATTTTTTATTCTCCCGTGATTGCCCAGAGTAGGGAGTTTTGGTTCCCTCGACATAACAGCGAAAAGAAATACAAAAAATCAAATAAATTTGGAAACCAATTCTAATTTTTCTTTATTTGCATGAAAATCTTCATTTTTCAAGAAAAGCTACCTCACACAGGAAAAAAACAACAACATTAAAATCTGGATGTGAACGGAAGCAGCCTGGGGTTCGAGTAACATCAGGATGACACCCCGGCGTGGCTTGGTCCATCTTCAGAAGGTGCTATTAGTTTTGACCTATCTGTCAGTATTTCCCAGAATTCCCAGTCCATCCCATTCCCTAACTAGCCTCATTCGACACACACAGCCTGCTCGGAGGATGCGGAAACTGTTGCTGGATGATCAAAAGACAGAGGAACTCTTTTGGCTTTGCCGGAATTTTGCTCCCAAAGGATTGCCGTAGCGCTGAGCAGGATGTGTGTGTGAGTGAGGGTGTGTATATTTTTGTTATAATTAATATTATT
This sequence comes from Danio albolineatus, assembly GCA_903798035.1. Taxonomy (NCBI): domain Eukaryota; kingdom Metazoa; phylum Chordata; class Actinopteri; order Cypriniformes; family Danionidae; genus Danio; species Danio albolineatus. Next base: position 19,646 of record CAIGQQ010031385.1, read on the forward strand.
ATGATCTTGGTCTTTTTTTTTGTTTTGTTTGTTCTCTCTTTTTGGTTCTGGTTTTGTTACGATTTTAATTAATGTAAATTGAAAATAAAGGAAAAAACAAGGAATTATGAAGTCAGATTTTAATTGTGTTTTTAATCGGAGCGTGTTGAATGTATAGATTTGGAGTACAGAATTATAGTTGCATTGCTGTGTGTGTATGTGTGTGTTTTGTGGAACAGAAGCCTACAGGGTATTTGGACAAAAAGGCTTGTATAACATGTTCCCTTAGCCTTCAAATAGACTTTTAAAAATAAAATATGGGGGGGGAAAGCTACCATGATAACAGGAATTCTAACCTTGGGAACTGAAGAAAACACCCAAATAATAACTTTAACAAAGTGCAGGTAACTTTATTGTGCATGTAAAACCACTAGATTGTTAAATAAGCACTGTTTAAGGTTTGACTTCAAACTGGTTTATGCTTTTGTCAATTATCACGAGGCAGAAGAAAAATCACATGGTGAAATTTTTAGTCAGATTAATCGCCGTTCATAATTTATATATATTTGTGCTAACCTAACATACACTTTAAGACACAGATCAAGACTTCCCCACACATGATGCAGATCCAGACTAAGACTATACACCACATATTAAAAACGACATATTCAAAAATTGTATTTCTCAGACACGAGCTACGGCTACATGCCTAAAAATCATGATTACCCCTCTTAAGACCCCAAACATGGCCAAAACTACACTGAAAAAAATTATGTCTGCAAATTGTTGCAAGCAATTTAAATGTGTTGAATTTAACAAACAAATTAAATTTAGTAATGTTCAACTTTCTTTGTTTACACTGAGCCCAAATAAATTGTTTACAACCACTATACTTAAATTTAGTAGATACAAGGAATCATCGTTGAATCATTTATTTTCAGTGTATGCAATAGGACCCACTTCAATACTACAGCACTGAAAATTCAGAGCAAATCTACATCCTTGAAAACCCAGACCAAGACTTTACACTTTAAGACCCAGACCAATACTTCAGCCCTGAAAATCCAAATTAAAACTACATCATTGAAAATCTAGACCAAGACTATATTCAAGACCCAAACCAAAACTCTGCACTTCAAGATCCAGAGCAAGACTACACCCTTGAATACTCAAAGATTATACAATTCAAGATCCAAACCAAGACTACACCCATAAAAACCTAGACCAAGACTCTACAACTTAAGGTCTAAACCAAGACAATCCAGACC
>CAIGQQ010031386.1:0-20891 GCA_903798035.1 Danio albolineatus
ATTATATTATATTATATTATATTATATTATATTATATTATATTATATAAAAAAAGCTTGGCCAAAACCCCAATTAGGTTGGAAAAAGCTGCAAATCAAGACAAAGTGTCTTTGAATGCGAGGTCATGGCGTGACCTCTTACTAACATCCTAATTAACAAAAAATTTAGAAGTGTTGCTCTTCCAACTTTTTCATGCACTACATGTTCAGTCAACCTTGACAGCTGCTACTGTTCATTAAAAAAATTGTGTGTTGCTGTTACACAAAAACACACAATAATATCATGATGAACATATATTTTGATGAACAAAGTCATCAAATTGTGAAGAAATCTTTTTCCCCCTAAACATTTGAATATGTTCTAGCTCACTGTAATCAGCTCATGGCTCTGATACAGAATGAGTTTTTTTAAATGAAATATTTATTTACATCTTTGTATTTATTTACTCAGCAACATACAGCCTAATAATGCTTCTAATATTCCAATAATGCTTCATGTTTTAAACTGATCATGAGCTTGCATCTTAATATTGTGCTTTTAACAATTTAACGAAGCAGACTGGGAAGGTAATGATGCTGTTTTGGTACAAAGCCTAGTGGGGTGCCATTGAGCTGGTATTTTCAGCCATTTGGCTTCAGAAAAGCAGTTCATTAGTTCTTACAGTAACACTGAGTGTCTGACCAGTTTAACGTCCTCATTACGAGTCAGCATTAGCTTATTACTTCATCCACCAACTTTCTTCTTGACCCTTTAATGACCCTTTATAGTGAGCTAGCAGCATTGTTGTCAGTGTAAGATTTAGATGTCCAAACGTGTGTGTCATTGAAGACTTGCTAATTGATTAAATTCATGCAAAATTACTTTCTCCTGCTGTGTCTAACTGTCAATCTTTGTCTTTCCTTCATCATGTGACGTGATTCAACAGAGTCACTTGGTGCAAAGGTGAGGCCTTGAGTTGTCTGTGTTTTAACAAAGTCATACTATACAAATGCTGAATAAAATGAATAGTATTTTAAATCATATTTTTTTACTCTTCACAGGGACAGAAAGGAGAGCCAGGCGATATTACAGATGTAAGTCATTTCATCGATGAATTTTACACTTGCTTACTTTACACTGTTTTCCGCTATTTTTAAACAGATTAGCATATGGATAATGGTTTGTTTTTTTGTTTGTTTGTTTGTGTAGGTTGTAGGACCAAGAGGACCTGCTGGACCAATGGTGAGATGAATTATCATTTTGTTTAATTGATTTTTTTTAATAATTTGTCGTACAGCATTGCTTTTCTCCACTAGAGGGCTCTCCTGAACCTTCATCTGGATGTACTGTTGCGTCTTTTTAGCAGTTTACTTCAGACACTAAAAGTGACCACAGTTAACATTTTTCTTTTTACATTTTTATTTCTGTGATTTCAGGGACCCCCAGGAGAGCAGGGAACACGTGGTGAGAGAGGAGCTAAGGGTGAGAAGGTAAGAAATCTTGCCTTTTCAAACATTTTTTTCCTCAGACTTGCTAGCTAAAGTGATGTCAGACCACATTAGCCATTATCCAAGTACATTAAGGGGCAGTGGACACACTCTGCAGGAAGCTGTCATGTGAAAAGGCTTTAGCTAATCTCTTTGCTCTCTTTTCTTGTTCGCTCATATGCCCTAAAATATATGTTTTGTAACCCTTAGGGAAGTCCCGGCCCAAGAGGGAGAGATGGCGAGCCTGGTACACCTGGGAACCCAGGACCCCCTGGACCACCCGGACCCAATGGTCCACCTGGACTTGGAGGAGTATGTTTCTCTTCTCTTTTAATGTACTCCCTAGTTTTGTGTCTGCCTTTTGCAGGTTACTGTAAGTGTGTGTTTGTGTATGTGCAGAACTTTGCTGCTCAGATGGCTGGTGGTTTTGATGAGAAGGCCGGAGGTGCTCAGATGGGTGTGATGCAGGGACCAATGGTGAGAAGAAAAAAAACATGGCACAGACATATCTATATGGGTTAAATAAATATTGCTATGGTATAATATACTTTTTACATATGTTTTAAACTGCAACCCACTGTGAGTGAATCTCACATCATGCCAGTATTTTAAAGTTGTCAATTTGGCTACTATGGTATTTCAACAGTCTATTAGACTATAGTAACTACTATAGTAGTTACTAGTATACTTATATTATAGTTAATAGCTGTATTATTCATAAAGTCATATATGGATTTTTTAGGGTCTGCCCCCTTAAGGTGAAAAAACTGGTTGGCTTCATGGGAAGCAAATTACTGAGACTTTACACAAAGCAAGGACAAAATTATATTCTAGCTGAAGTTCTACCATACCTTTGGGCAATAGACTACTTAATGAAAACAATGTGGATGTTTAGGGACTTTTTTATAATAGTAATTAATAATAAGCAGTGAAAATTAAACCACACTGAACTGAACTAAAGTCAACTTAAACTCTGAAAACTAGACTGACACTGTTTCAATTTACTATAATATTCTATGTGAAGCTGCTTTGATACAATCTACATTGTAAAAGCGCTATAGAAATAAAGATGAAATAAGCAATAGTTGATTAAGTTCTAGCTTAATTAATTTTCAACTTGAGTGTGAATGAAAATATGAGTATAAGAATATAAGTTTGAATATATGACTTGCTGTATACCTGCACATTGTATGTGAATACAGCAGGTATGTCTTTATTAACTTGAAGTACTTAGTTGAATACATATTGTAATAATAATTGTTTTAATTTGTGGGTATTTTGTATTTATGTATCGATGTATTTTCTGCAATAATGCAATCTCATTATTACAATGAAGCCTCAAACATTGAGGAGTGTTTTGGTATGATGTGGAATGAGCTTAACTTGATGGTACAATTTTACATTTTCTTCCCTACATATTTTATATTTGTACTGATTAAAAAATTTATACAATAATAAATTTGTCTTATTATTTAAGACTGACAGAAGCACAGTCCACAGGCAAAAAGAGTTTTATTTAAATAGATAATCAACTGATACATATTTCTTGATCTTTGATGCTCTTAACTGAGCGCTCTTTAGCTTTTTCTACTTTTCAAATGCCACCTGTTTTCAGAAAATTACAGTGCTGCACAGATTATAACAAATAATCATAGATCCAAAATAAATCACCCACAATTAAATAAATAATGAATCTTTTCTTATGAAAAACAGACATCTTTTAAAAATAATCATAAACACTTTAAAAATATAACATAGTCTAACAGTTTAGAGTCTTTATCTGGGTCAGAGATGCCATGTTGCATTTAACTTTATCTGTTTCTACAGGGTCCAATGGGTCCCCGTGGTCCTCCCGGCCCCTCTGGAGCACCTGTAAGTTAATGCATTTTATATGCCCAATTTATTGATGAATAATGATTTGAATATCAACAGAAGCTACACTAATGAAACGGATATGAGTAATTTGTAAGCACCCATCTCCGCCAACTCCCAAATCCCACACTGTCATTCGTTTCCATTCCAGGGCCCACAAGGTTTCCAAGGCAACCCCGGAGAGACTGGTGAACCTGGCCCTTCTGTGAGTAGCCCACATCTTGATTTCCTGCTCATGCCTACACATATGACACTTATATTCCCACACACTCTACATATTACACAGCCCACAAAGATGACACTTTTATACACAAATAGTCAATGACACTGCAAAAAACAAAAAAACCAACACAAATCGATTCATTTGAACAAAATAGTTTTATATTTTAACAATCTTTAACAATTGACAATTTAACAAACTTTAGGGTGCCCTTGGACCTCGTGGCCCACCCGGACCCCCTGGAAAACCCGGAAGTGATGTGAGTAGTTTAGCCACTTTAAGATTATTCTCTTCCAAATAGGGAATGCTTGAAAGATGTTAACTGCAATGTCTCTATATGCTCTTCTTTTTCCAGGGTGAGGCTGGAAAACCTGGTAAAGCTGGTGAGCGTGGACCCCCTGGACCTCAGGTAATTATCATATAGAAATAAAGACCCACATACAACAGTTTTAGTCACTTATTTAGTTTATTATTTTTTTCCATTAAGGAGGAACAGTCACTGAATTTGTTGCTCTTTTGTATGACAGGGAGCTCGTGGATTCCCTGGAACCCCTGGACTTCCTGGCATCAAGGGACACAGAGTGAGTTTCTGAGATCGGAATTGATTGTTTTTTCTGTATGTTTATTACAGTATCAATTGAATTATCTAATATTGAATGTGTTTGTAGGGACACCCAGGTCTGGATGGTGCTAAAGGAGAGGCTGGTGCTGCAGGTGCCAAGGTACTGCAAAAACAAAAAGTCCATTTCAAGCCAAAACATCCCACTTTGACAGGAAATAATCACTTATAATCATATTTATAAACTGCAGGGCATCAGATTTCAATCATACTTTTATCAGTTTTCTATAGATACAAGGCATTATTGTTTGCACATCTGCTTTGGAACAATATATGTGATAGAGTTATTATATATTATATTATATAGTTATAAATATATTTTAAAATGTAAATACAGCCTTTGTGTAAAACAAAGTATGCAATAACATGTATTATCGTCTCATTCGTATTTATTTAGTTGTAGGGCTTTATTGTTTGCAAATTGCTTTGGAAGAATGTAAATTATTAAACTGTTAAATGCATTTTTTATTTATCTTTACCATTTAATGTAATTTTTAGAGATATGTTAAATAATCTTTGTATAAACTATGACAACATAAACATTTTTAAGGCCTTTAAAAAAAGACCAGACCTCTCAGAATATTCTAACATTCTTTACCCTCTCGTTCACATGATGTAGTTAGTTATGTAGGATGGCATCATTGTTTGCAAATCTGCTTTGGAATAATTTATATGATTACAAATAAATAAATGTATAAAATGTAATTTTATTTAAATGTTATTTATAGATAAATATTAAAGAAGGATGATCTACGAACTATAGACTTCAACTGAAAACTGGAATGCAAGAATAAATTGGACACTCTGACACACTTGGACATTCTAACAGACATTTATCAAATGTGTGTAGACTTAAAGCTTTATTGATTGTAAATCTACTTTGAAACAATATATATTTTATTTTCAAAGACTTAATTTCGAAACTATAAAGACTCCTATAAAGAAACCAAAATACTGAGACTAATATGAACATGTATTTGGTAATAGGCTAATTTGTTTTAATTTGGCTCTGAACTAATCGATTTTACATTATGCAATTTTAATGTCTCATCATTCTCCTCTCTCTTCCTTCAGGGTGAGGCAGGTTCTAATGGTGAGAGTGGCGCTCCTGGACCAATGGTGAGTACCATTTGATGCTAATGACTGATTAGTTTCTGATACTAAAATAGTGCATCTGGCTAATTCTTCCATCCAAATGTCTTCAGGGTCCTCGTGGTCTGCCCGGTGAGAGAGGTCGTCCTGGTGCAACTGGTGCTGCTGTAAGTGACTACAAGATAACTGACCTAAAAAAAACATATGATATCGTTGTGGGTAGCTTTAAACTATATTGATTGTGTGTTTATCCTTTCACAGGGTGCCCGTGGTAATGATGGTCTACCTGGTCCTGCTGGTCCTCCTGTAAGTGCTTTACGTCACTACCTCAAGTTCTCAAATACTAGCCTATGTAATCATAATATTAAGGATTCCAGAAGGTTTTAGAGGTTCCACTTCATTAATGCTTTTGCTAATGCTAAGTAATAGAAATAACAATATGGAAGACAGAGCGATTTGAAGGTGTATGATTTTTATTAAAACATAATGATAGCAAATTATTAATTAAAACTTAATTAAAATGTATTTAAAATTTATTTTTATGTGGAAATGATGCAAAATTAATGCATTTAGAAATCAGAGAATAACATTAAAGGGATGCAAGAGAAAGTAAGCATATAATTTTTGTTGATCAGGGTCCTGTTGGTCCTGCTGGTGCTCCAGGTTTCCCAGGATCCCCTGGTTCTAAGGTAAAATGGCTGAAATCTGCAGCAGCGTTTCTTTGTGAATACGGAAACCAATTTTTAAATATAAACATAATCATTGCTAATGCCATGTGATGTTCAACCCTGCAGGGTGAAGCTGGTCCCACTGGTGCTCGTGGACCTGAGGGCGCACAGGGACCCCGTGGAGAGGCTGGTACACCTGGATCACCTGGACCTGCCGGTGCATCTGTGAGTATATTTACAGCCATTGTGAAGAAGCAAAATATCTTTTGATTTTCTTGTCAGTATACCCAATGTGTTGAATCTAAATGCTCACATTCTGCAGGGTAACCCTGGTACTGATGGTATTCCTGGAGCTAAAGGATCTGCTGTGAGTATATCCACATTACTTCCAGTTCATTTTTCACTCCTTTCTCTGTAATTGATAATTCAACATAACTTAACACTTGTTATGCTCGTTCAGTGATTATATTGTGACCATTTTTCTTTTGTAGGGTGCTTCTGGCATTGCTGGTGCTCCTGGTTTCCCAGGACCCCGTGGCCCACCAGGACCTCAGGGAGCCACTGGACCTCTTGGGCCTAAAGGACAATCTGTACGTAAAGATGTCTTGAACTTGTCCTCCCAGTGTCTCCCAGACATCCATTAGTAATTTCATACAGATGATCTAGAGTGCAGATTAATTTGCCATCAAACTAATTAGAAACTTTGCTGTATTTATACAGGGAGACCCTGGTATCCCAGGATTCAAAGGCGAGGCTGGACCCAAGGGAGAGCGTGTAAGTAACCAACATCAGAATCTTTTCTGTTGTATCCACTTTAAATGCCATCACAATCATATGCAACAAACTAATCATGCACATTTTTATCTTAAATACACAGGGTGTTCTAGGACCTCAGGGACCTCCTGGGCCATCAGGAGAAGAGGGCAAGAGAGGACCAAGAGGAGAGCCTGGTTCTGCTGGACCTCTTGGACCTCCTGGAGAGAGAGTGTGTATCTTGTCTTGATTAGATTTAAATGATCACTCACCGAATGATAAAGAACCACACTAATGGATCTGTATTTGTACTTGCTAGGGAGCTCCAGGTAACCGTGGATTCCCTGGCCAGGATGGTCTTGCTGGAGCAAAGGTTGGTGGGACATACAGTTGTGTTCTCAACTACTCAGCACATTTATTTTCTTATGTTTCTGTACTCACATTCTGTACCATCATAGGGTGCTCCTGGTGATCGTGGTGTTCCAGGTTTGGGTGGACCGAAAGGAGGCACTGGAGATCCTGGCCGCCCTGGTGAACCTGGTCTTCCCGGAGCCAGAGTAAGTGAATGTGGTTATTTTGGGATTTCTGATTTTTTTTTGTGTGTTGTGATCATCATGACTATACTTAAAACCACCTTTTATGCATGTTTGTTTAAAGGCTAATTGCATTGTTCATCATTCATACAATCTTCCTCTAACAGGGTCTCACTGGACGCCCTGGTGATGCTGGAGCTCAAGGAAAAGTTGGAGCAACTGTGAGTATCTGTACAGTTTAAAACAACTGGGTGCAACCAGTATTCAGATACAAAACACTGCTTCTCAACACACTTGAGAGTGCTGAACATGTTTTATTGATTGTAGGGTGCCCCTGGTGAAGATGGTCGCCCTGGACCCCCTGGGCCTCTGGGAGCTCGTGGTCAGCCTGGAGTGATGGGATTCCCTGGACCCAAGGGAGCCAATGTAAAACCATTAGAGCATTTCTGCATTTCCGCTACAAATTGTCCTTGAAAATGTGAGGCAAGTGTATGTTCTGTGTCTCATGCATCTCTCTCTTACATAGGGTGAACCTGGAAAACCTGGAGAGAAAGGACTTGTTGGACGCACTGGTCTTAGAGTAAGTCCTGTTCTTACAGATATGCATGCCCAGAATATTTAGATTTATGTGATTTATGAATTTTTCTGTTTGTTTATTCTTTCATTAGGGTTTGCCTGGTAAAGATGGAGAGACTGGACCTTCTGGTCCTCCTGGCCCTGTTGTGAGTATTTAAATTAAGGTCCACTTACACAGCTAAGTTGAGGCTGCTCTCTGCCTGCTCAAAATTCAGTGTGAAGATATAATGCTGCCTAAAACCATATTAGATTATAATATGGTTTCACAGTATCACAGTGTACATTTGTTGCGGCTGTGTAAATGTGTGTATGTGTGTATGCCACTTATATGAGCAACATTTAAAAATCTGTGTACAGTTCAGTAGCATTTTTGCAATTGCAAATTTGCAATTAATCTATTTAATTATGCAATTAATGTGACATTACTTAAAACTTTTTGTTGTTGTATGCAATCAACAATTTACTAGTGTCTGAAATACTTCTTAAGTGCCTAAATTATGATTTCAATGTGTTTTAGGGTGCTGTTGGTGAGAGAGGAGAGCAAGGTCAACCTGGTCCCTCTGGCTTCCAGGTACATTTGTGCATATTCACAAAACTACATTACATATCATCTGTGTAAGCGAAAACTGCACTCATTTTGCATTACAGAAACTGAAGAAGTCAGGACTCAAAGTGTGATTTATTTTTATGAAAAAATAAGAGATCAGCGTTTTCTGAGGTTTACTGTTTTTGTGCAGGGTCTGCCTGGACCTACTGGAGCCCCCGGAGAGCCTGGTAAACCTGGTGACCAGGTGAGGATTACTTATTCATATGCTTTATTTGTGCTGTTGAGATGTTATTAGTGACTATAACCATCATCCCATTCTTCCTCTGCATAGGGTGTTCCTGGAGAGGGTGGTGCTGCTGGTCCCACTGGACCAAGAGTGAGTTTCTATCCTTCACTAAGAAGACTCATAAATAAAAGTCTGTGTGAATGTGTATTAATGTGCCATGACTCTGCTGTTTCTCAGGGTGAACGTGGTTTCCCTGGTGAGAGAGGAGGCGCTGGCCCTCAGGGTCTCCAAGGACCAAGAGGACTTCCAGGAACTCCCGGAACTGATGGACCCAAGGTGAGACCCACATTGCATCCATCCCAAATCATCTATTTAATGAATTTAAAGGAATGCATACACTACTGTGCAAAATTTAGCATGAAATGTTTTGCATGTTGGACCACAAGTTTTAATGAAAATTGTGCATGATAGAGAAACAGAGGTGGCATTTAGTGTTAACTCATGCAAGAGCCTATGTTGAAGTGCAATAAATTGGAAATGTGGCCAAGACGAAGAAGAAGAACAATATTTTTCTATTTTTGAAAAAGGTTTCTTATGCAGGCTAGGTTGCATTTTAAAATCTAAATGACGCATTTTTCACCAACATAAAAATCATTTCAATGCACAATATAATGCATTCTTACTAATTAAAGGCAATAGGTTTAGGGTGAGTTATAAACTTTAGACCACACCTCAACATTCTTCCATCTCATAAATCCCTCATGTGTCTCTGTTTGATTTACAAAAGGGTGCAATTGGGCCAGCTGGTGCTGGTGGAGCTCAAGGCCCTCCCGGTCTTCAAGGTATGCCTGGTGAGAGAGGAGCTGTTGGTATCTCTGGAGCTAAAGGTGACAGAGTAAGTGTCTTTAGAAATGGTACAATCCCTCTTCTTAGTAATTACATCAACCTAATGTCATTTAGATGATTGGGTCACTTATTGAATGTCTCATTTATTAGGGTGACTCTGGAGAGAAAGGACCTGAAGGTGCTCCTGGCAAAGATGGTTCAAGAGTAAGTGCTATAAAGACAGCAAACGTTAGGAAATTGCTTGTTTTTTGATAGCTGATCAAAAGTAATGATCTTTTTGTCATTTTTGTCAGGGTTTGACTGGTCCAATTGGCCCACCTGGTCCTTCTGGTCCCAATGGCGCAAAGGTTCATGCAACATCCTTCCTGTGGTCTTCTACCAATGGTTGAAATTGAGCAGGTTTTTAAATGTTCTTATCTTTTTCTTTTCTCACAGGGTGAAACTGGTCCCATTGGTTCAATTGGTGCTCCTGGTGCTCGTGGTGCCCCTGTAAGCAAACATTTGTTTACCTTTTGTTCAGTGTAAACGTGAAACATTAGTGCAATGTATTAACCTTGCAGCTAGACAGCTAAATGAAGTACAAAAGGAAGTTTGTGGTTTTATGAAGTGTAAAATTGTTTTTGGTTTTAATCAATATCTTTTCATCATCCCACTAGGGTGATCGTGGTGAGATTGGTGCACCCGGACCTGCTGGCTTTGCTGGACCCCCTGTAAGCAGAAACACATGTTTCAGTTTTTCTGCAGTGATACAATAATATACATCAATATTATTGTCATTAATCATAAGATTATTTTCATTATTATTTTGGCAATTTTGTAGAAAGCACATTTTTTGTAGATTTTTTCAGAAACTGTGCAAAACAACAACAAAATATCATATAACTATTACTCTTTAAAACCTCATAATACAATAGCGATGACAAAAATAAATAATTCATTCTTCATTAGTTCATTAACAGTTGAATCAACAAATAAATGTTTATGTATTTACATGTTTAAATCCTGTCCCAATATTTGTGAGATATGGAGAAAAGTTCATATACAATAATTAACAATAATATAACTTCATAGATAATTTTACAAAACTATGTTGAAACCCAAATATACTCCATACATAATTAAGTGTATGGAGCCAACCCTGACTAAAAATTTTATTTAAAAATTTGCATATCTCTTAAAATTAATAATAGAAAGATCATAAAAAAAATTGTATTTTTAGGTCTTGAAGCAGTTGCACAATTTAGTTTTCTTCAAAACAACATTTAAAAAATGTTTTTAAAATCGTTTCTGGCCTGAATGTCTTATGAGTTACAATGTTTTATAGTAACAATGTTCAAATTTACAATTCTCTGTTGCTATTATTAAAATCTAATAATTTATATACTATTTAACTCTCTCAAATAGCTCAGTGGAAGGTGAAATAATCCACCAAGCACAGAAAAACAAATCTGACTCAACCTCTCCTCTTTTTCTCTCTTCAGGGTGCTGATGGCCAGCCTGGAAATAAGGGAGAGCAGGGTGAATCAGGACAGAAAGGTGATTCAGGAGCCCCTGGACCGCAAGGACCATCAGGTGCACCAGGCCCAGTGGTAAGTGTCTCTGCACCAGTGTCTAATGCTACTTTGAGAAGTATTACATATGCTGATATTGAACTGAAAGAGACTTGATTTAAGTTTAGCATTGTGGGTTTGGTTCATCATGTTTCATCTCATTTCAGGGCCCAACTGGTGTCATGGGAACTAAGGGAGCACGTGGAGCCCAAGGAGCCCCAGTGAGTTACTTAAAAAGTCCAATTATATAATTGTTTATTTGATTTTTTTGCCAGTTACTTAATGCCATTGATTTTTTTGTCAATGCCGTTTTTTTAACAATAAAATACTTTGCCATCATAGGGTGCCACTGGTTTCCCAGGTGCTGCAGGAAGAGTCGGACCCCCTGGCCCCAACGTAAGCCCCACAATATCACAGATCATCACTGAGTGGTTCCTCCATAGTTCACTTAAATAAACTATATGCAGAATTCAGACATCCTTATTTTGAGCAACACGGGAGCTGTTACATGAATTGCAGTTATATTAAAAGATATTTCTACATCTGCAATACAATTTACTTTAATATATAAAAATCTATACATGTAGCTCCTTTAAACTGGCAGTCTAGTCTTTAGTATGTAAATCTGATCCCATTCTCTCTCTCTCTCTCTTTTTTTAATACTCTTAGGGTAACCCTGGTTCTGCCGGCCCAGCAGGTCCTGCTGGTAAAGATGGTCCTAAGGGAGTTCGTGGTGATGCCGGTCCTCCAGGTAGAGCAGGAGATGCTGGACTGCGTGGACCTCCTGGTGCTCCTGGAGAGAAGGGAGAAGCTGGTGAAGATGGTCCTCCTGTAAGGCTCAGATTCATTCACACATGCACTTTTTAGCATCAGAATGACTTTTGTGTTCTGTACAGGTTCTTTACTGTATTCCCAAGCTTTGTTCTACACATTGTTTTATGTGTAGGGTCCTGATGGTCCTTCTGGCCCTGCTGGTCTTGCTGGTCAGCGTGGTATTGTTGGTTTGCCTGGTCAACGTGGTGAAAGAGGTTTCCCTGGACTTCCAGGACCTTCTGTGAGTAGTAGCAGCGATTTCATGTCCATTTGAAAACCATATACTCTTTATATATTAAGGTCTTAAAAGTCTAAATTTTGCATAGAGTTTTAGTAAATATAGCTTTTGCTGATCCTAATGCAGCATTCCTAATCTTACACTGTGCCAATATTATTTGTTCTACAGGGTGAGCCTGGCAAACAGGGAGCTACAGGAGGCTCTGGTGACCGTGGACCTCCTGGCCCTGTTGGACCACCTGGATTGACTGGACCTGCTGGAGAGACTGGCCGTGAGGTAAAAACACATGCATGCAAAACATGATGAATCTCAAAGAAAGGATGACTTACTGAACAGATTCAGTAATATTCAGTAGTATGAAGAATGTATCTCACTCATTTATTTTGTTTGTCTTCAGGGAAATCCGGGATCTGATGGTCCACCTGGTAGAGATGGTGCTGCTGGTGTGAAGGTAAGGAGACCTCACAGAACATTCTTTTGTTGATCTTTGTAAATTACAAACCAATTCCATACAAGGCAGCATAAAATGGGGTCAAAAATTTCCCTTAATTATATTATTTGTATACTTGAGTAATAAACGAACCTCAAGATGACCTCATATGTAACATAAGTTAAATGTACTTATTTTATAAAACCGTTGGTTGGACAGATGGATGTCCTGCCAGATTAAATATATGATCTGTTTTGTATGTTTTTTAGGGTGAGCGTGGTAACACTGGCCCAATTGGTGCTCCTGGAGCTCCTGGTGCCCCTGGCGCTCCTGGTTCAGTTGGTCCAATTGGCAAACAGGGAGACAGAGGAGAGAATGTGAGTAAACTTCCGAAATCATATTTAAAAAAAAAAACAAAATGCATTTTTGAGTACAGGATCTAACTGCTAGCAAAATTATCCATTATGTAAATTATCACCCTGGTTGTGTAGAGATTAGAGGTTGTTCCAGCTGTTTATTTTTTGTAAAAATAATACAGTTATACCAACTATATGTCTTTAGATGAATTCTACAACGAAGCTGCTTAATTGTTGAATTGTGTTACATAATTAAAACACAATAGTGTTTCACCATTTCTTACAAATAATTTCTTAATTCTTACATCCTTATGAAGATTAAAGGTCTAGAGCTAAAGATCAATGTTTGCCACTTATATTTTATAAATTATTTTTATTTATAATGTGTTTACTGTGGTATTCTTGTCATTTTTAAGGGCCCACAAGGACCTGCTGGACCCCCTGGATCTGCTGGAGCTCGAGGCATGGTTGTAAGTACCTTTCATGAAGCAGGTGGAACAAAATAGAAAGCTAAAAATACATGCTGAGCTTTTAAATTCTCAAAATAGCAGGGTCAAAGTATATCACATAAAATAGAGAGCTATGAGAAAAATTCTATTGACAAAACTGGTACACCAAAACTCAAATAAGATTTATTGAAAAAATAATAACTGTTGGGCAGGGGAACATGAATTTTATTTAAAAGAATTATATTAATTCATTATTTCAACACTTTTAGTAAATTTTGTTTTTAGTGGCTTACATTTTGATTAACCTTTCCCATTTCTCTTTATCAGGGACCCCAAGGACCTCGTGGTGATAAGGGTGAGGCAGGAGAAGCTGGCGAAAGAGGCCAGAAGGGACACAGAGGATTCACTGGTCTGCAGGGTCTGCCTGGACCTCCCGTGAGTCTTTAACATGTCTTAGTTTCTTACAGACTGTGTATAGTAGAAATTTGAGCTATGTTAACATTTTTGTTGTGTCATGTCAAAAAAGGGTTCTCCTGGAGACCAGGGTGCTGCTGGACCTGCTGGACCTTCTGGTGCTAAAGTGAGTGTCCATAATTTGGTGGAACCACAGTTTACAAACTTGTCCAGTGCTTAAATGGTTTGTTTAACCAATGTTATTCATAATAGGGACCTTCAGGACCTGTTGGACCTGCTGGTAAGGATGGTTCTAATGGTCAGCCTGGACCCATTGGTCCACCTGGACCTCGTGGACGCTCTGGAGAGTCTGGCCCAGTTGTAAGTGCATATTCACAGACATCAGGTTATAGTTTTACCAGTATGAAAAGTGCATGTCTGATTCATTTTTCTTCATATCCTCTATTTTTAGGGTCCTCCTGGTAACCCCGGACCCCCTGGTCCTCCTGGTCCCCCTGGCCCTGGCATTGACATGTCTGCCTTCGCTGGATTGTCTCAGCCAGAGAAGGGACCCGATCCTCTGCGTTACATGCGTGCTGATGAAGCCTCCAGCTCTCTCAGACAACACGATGTGGAGGTGGACGCCACTCTGAAGTCAATCAACGGGCAGATCGAGGATATCCGCAGCCCTGATGGCTCCCGCAAGAATCCTGCACGCTCCTGCCGAGACCTGAAACTCTGCCACCCTGAATGGAAGAGCGGTAAGAAATGAGGAAAAAGAGATTCACAGATAATCTAATAAATAGGAAAGTGGTCACAACCATCACAACAGCTCATCCGAATGCTCAAAATGTCTCTCAGAAGGAATGCTTTTATAAATACTGGTGGAAGACCTTTTAGTTATAACAATGTCTTCAGAGTAGGGTCTAACCCAGGGCAATTGGCACTACCATTGATATAAGTGTACACTGATTAGTTAAAAACATGGCATACGAAACACTGCCACTTTAGATTTTCTTTTTGTTGCAACCATGAAAATGGCTCAATGGAAAGAGGGATTTTTGTGTCAGAACAGGGACTGTACTGATGCCTGAAGCTTGTTCGAAAGCCCCTTAGTACTCATTTGTTCATTTAGCCAGAGGAGAACTGGTCTATGGATTAAACCTGGATTCTCTCAAGGTTTTCTTCTATATTTCTGTCACCTGTCAAAGTCTTGTTCCTTACCACTGTCACCTTGCTTGCTTAATTGGGACTTAAAAGACTCCTAAAAAGTCATGAATATAATCATTTTTACTCAACATAACTTGAACATAATTAAGCAACAAATTGTGCTTAATAGGTGAATCAATTTTGTTTCATCATTGGTGAATTTTGCCTCATCAAGATTGTTATTAGACTCTACAGAATCAACAGTCGGACTCCAAAGAGCTGTTCATAGCTGAATTAAAAAGCTGTTTATAGCTGACTCCAAAGAGCTGTTTATAGCTCATTCATTCATTCATTTTCTTTTCGGCTTATTCCCTTTATTAATCCGGGGTCGCCACTGCGGATTTAGCCGCAAACTTATCCAGCATTTGTTTTACGCAGCGGATGCCCTTCCAGCCGCAACCCATCTCTGGGAAACATCCATACATTCTCATTCACACACATACACTACGGACAATTTAGCTTACCGCATGTCTTTGGACTGTGAGGGAAACCAGAGCACCCGGAGGAAACCCACGAGAACATGGGGAGAACATGCAAACTCCACACAGAAATGCCAACTGACCCAGCCGTGGCTCGAACCAGCGACCTTCTTGCTGTGTCACCGTGTCGCCTGTTTATAGCTGTATTGAACTTATTTCATAGCTCACACCTTTACAGATGAACAAAAGCAACACCAAACTGACTTGAACCAAATAATAAGACTAATGCATTTTTAAATCTATTCTGTCATTTCCTGTTTTTTATCGTGAAGCTGATTTGACTTGAACTAACTCTGTCTCTATCCACAGGTGACTACTGGGTGGATCCTAACCTTGGCAGCGCTGCTGATGCCATCAAAGTTTTCTGCAACATGGAGACCGGAGAGACCTGTGTGAAACCAAGCACTCCCAAAATCCCACGCAAGAACTGGTGGTCAAGCAAGAGCAAGGCCCAGAAGCACGTGTGGTTTGGAGAAAGCATGAACGGTGGATTCCACGTGAGTATTACGCTTGTACTTTAGTTATTTGACAACACCAAATGTAAAAAGAAATCATAAAACGTCTGGTTAAAGGTCTTCAATGCCACAAAAAGCACATCTGGATTTGATTATGAGTGTTTGGTTTGGGGAGCTGTTCACAGTTCTGAATTTCTGTTGGTCCGTGGTGCTGAAAATCTATCCCCGAGCTGGGACGAGGAGCTGTGCTGAAATATCTAATCCATTTATCTAGTGTTTTCTTTGAGTGATAATAAAGATTATTTTGTCCTAAGTATAATACATCTTTTCCTTCTCTTACAGTTTAGCTATGCTGATGGCAGCCAGACTCCTAGTACTACCACCATTCAGATGAACTTCCTGAGGCTGCTGTCTACTGAGGCCACTCAGACCATCACCTACCACTGCAAGAACAGCGTGGCTTACATGGACCAAGCCACAGGCAACCTGAAGAAGGCCATTCTGCTGCAGGGCTCCAATGATGTGGAGATCAGAGCAGAGGGCAACAGCCGCTTTACATATGGCGTACTTGAGGATGGCTGCAAGGTGAGTCTCAACACACCCCATACTTCATTCAATCATTTATTTTCTTTTCGGCTTAGTCCCTTTGTTAATCTGGGGTCGCCACAGCGGAATCTAGCATATGTTTTAAGCAGCAGATGCCCTTCCAGCTGCAACCCATCACTGGGAAACATCCATACACACTCATTCACACACATAAAATATGGACAATTTAGCCCAGCCCAATTCACCTGTACCACATGTCTTTGGACTTGTGGGGGAAACCAGAGCACCCGGAAGAAACCCACGCAAGCACCAGGAGAACATGCAAATTCCACACAGAAATGCCAACTGACCCAGCTGAGGCTCGACCTTCTTGCTGTGAGGCGATTGTGCTACCCACTGCGCCACCGTGATGCCAAAATGTCTTAAATCTCAAAAGCAAAACTTTAGGCCATAAAAAGTCTTAAATTTGCTGAAACATTGTGGTGTAGGTCTTAAATCTTTTTTAAACAGGTCTTAATTTTCCTTTGTTGATGTATAACATTCCACCTCAATAACACTTTTTTGTAACTATTTTTAACTCTGCTTAGCATAATTTTTAAATAATTTTGCTTACAATAACATTTGTTTAATAGTTCTCCATGTATTTACAGCTGAGTGACACTGACCTGGACAGATATTTGAGCATACATTTAATTTATTATTGTTTTAAAAAAATAAATAAAACATTTTTGATTTTAAAGAAAGGTTATGTTTAAAACAAGTGTATGTAAAAAAAACTAGAGCTTGCTTGCTTACATTATTTAAAATATGTAAAAAAATATTTATACCATTTTTATTATTAAATAATTAGTATTATTGTATTATTAAATGTATTTAATTATTATTATTATTTGATAGGTTGAATAAAAACATATTTGGGCAATTAGAAAAACTCTAGCGTTTACCTCTGTATGATTCAAAAATTTCAATTAAAAATGTCTTAAAGTCTTATATGTAACTTAGTTAAACCTGCAGAAACCCTGCAACAGAACAATCATTCAATGAGACATTAAAAAACTAGTTAAGGATCACAGTGCAGCCCAAAAATATTATTATCATTTTTTTTATCTTTCTACTTTGCCACTATTTTTCAAACTCTCAAATCCTTCATAGGCTCATTTTGTACATATAATAAGATGCATACACTAAAGTCAGATGTCTCAAATTAAACCCACCCCTTTTGAAAAGTTTGGGTTCAGTAAGATGTTTTTGAAAGAGACATGTAAAGAAGCATATTGCTTTTCAACTTGTAGGACTGAAATTGATCAAGAATGACAGGAAAGACATTTATAATGCTACAAAACATTTCCATGACCATTTTTTCATTTCTGCTCATCATAAAATTTAGATTTTTTTTTTAACATTTTACACAAAAATACATAAAATAAAAATATTAGTAAAACATTAGCAGCTTAATTCATTCATTTTCCTTCGACTTAGTTGCTTTATTAATCCGGGGTCACCACAGCAGAATGAACCGCCAACTTATCCAGCATATGTTTTACACAGCGGATGCCCTTCTAGCTGCAACCCAGTACTGGGAAACAACCATACACTTCAACATTCACACACAAACACTATGGCCAATTTAGTTTATTTAATTCCCTTTTACTGCATGTCTTTGGCTGTGGGGGGAAACCGGAGCACTCGGAGGAAACCCACGCTAACACACAAACTCCTCACAGAATTGCCAGCTGACCCACCAGGACTCGAACGAGCGACCTTCTTGCTGTGAGGCGACAGTGCTAACCACTGAGCCTCAGTTTTGGCCATTAGCAGCATGGCTCATTTCAAATTCGAAATTATTAAGAAACACATTATCATACTAGTTTAAGACAGCCATAATTGTTGTGTTTATGATCATATACACCCACTTACATGGCTTTTTCTGCTGTCTCGCAGAAGCACACAGGTCAATGGGCCAAGACTGTGATCGAGTACAAAACTCAGAAGACATCCAGACTGCCCATCATGGACATCGCTCCAATGGACATCGGAGGAGCAGATCAGGAGTTCGGAGTGGACATTGGCGCAGTCTGCTTCTTGTAAAAAGAAATCAAACAAAACATATGTGGATTATGAGATAAGACATGGAAAAATACCAATGACGAGCAATAACTGTGAGGATGCAAAACACTCTCCGAATAACGAAACATGGAAGAAAAGCAAAGAAATCTGAAAATTGACGAAAGTTTTTTTTCTCTTAAACGCAAAAAAAAAGTCGTGCTGTCCGCGTTTAGCGTGACGGAAAAACCAGCGCTAAATAGTCTCTCCCTCTGAAATCCAGCCATGTTTCCCACAAGTGCAGCGCCTCCTCCTGACGGGAGCCAAGAGGGGCACCGAACAAGCGAGCACTACCAATGAAAGACAGAAACATGGCTTGATGTCATCACATCCTGCAGGTGGCGGGTGGGTGGGCCATGCTGTACAGTGTCATGACTGGAACCACAGCAGTCCCTCCCACTAAAGAAGAAAGAAGGCCAGTCCCACTTCACCCCTTACTCTGCCTCTTGACTGTGACTCAGATGAAAACATCACATTGCGCAAGATTTTGTGAGTTGTTAAAGCTGAGGAGGGAATAAGTTAATATTTACTGTGTATAATATCAAAAAAAGTCTTGATTCAGTCTGTTCTGAAGCAGCCAGATCTATATAGTTTCACAATTGTATGTTTGTGCGTGCAAGCATGTGCTTATACACACAAAAAAACAATATTTTGGGGAAAGTGCAGTTCTATTTCTTTCTTTTTTTGGTGTAAATCAATATTTTTTATTCTCCCGTGATTGCCCAGAGTAGGGAGTTTTGGTTCCCTCGACATAACAGCGAAAAGAAATACAAAAAATCAAATAAATTTGGAAACCAATTCTAATTTTTCTTTATTTGCATGAAAATCTTCATTTTTCAAGAAAAGCTACCTCACACAGGAAAAAAACAACAACATTAAAATCTGGATGTGAACGGAAGCAGCCTGGGGTTCGAGTAACATCAGGATGACACCCCGGCGTGGCTTGGTCCATCTTCAGAAGGTGCTATTAGTTTTGACCTATCTGTCAGTATTTCCCAGAATTCCCAGTCCATCCCATTCCCTAACTAGCCTCATTCGACACACACAGCCTGCTCGGAGGATGCGGAAACTGTTGCTGGATGATCAAAAGACAGAGGAACTCTTTTGGCTTTGCCGGAATTTTGCTCCCAAAGGATTGCCGTAGCGCTGAGCAGGATGTGTGTGTGAGTGAGGGTGTGTATATTTTTGTTATAATTAATATTATTATGATCTTGGTCTTTTTTTTTGTTTTGTTTGTTCTCTCTTTTTGGTTCTGGTTTTGTTACGATTTTAATTAATGTAAATTGAAAATAAAGGAAAAAACAAGGAATTATGAAGTCAGATTTTAATTGTGTTTTTAATCGGAGCGTGTTGAATGTATAGATTTGGAGTACAGAATTATAGTTGCATTGCTGTGTGTGTATGTGTGTGTTTTGTGGAACAGAAGCCTACAGGGTATTTGGACAAAAAGGCTTGTATAACATGTTCCCTTAGCCTTCAAATAGACTTTTAAAAATAAAATATGGGGGGGGAAAGCTACCATGATAACAGGAATTCTAACCTTGGGAACTGAAGAAAACACCCAAATAATAACTTTAACAAAGTGCAGGTAACTTTATTGTGCATGTAAAACCACTAGATTGTTAAATAAGCACTGTTTAAGGTTTGACTTCAAACTGGTTTATGCTTTTGTCAATTATCACGAGGCAGAAGAAAAATCACATGGTGAAATTTTTAGTCAGATTAATCGCCGTTCATAATTTATATATATTTGTGCTAACCTAACATACACTTTAAGACACAGATCAAGACTTCCCCACACATGATGCAGATCCAGACTAAGACTATACACCACATATTAAAAACGACATATTCAAAAATTGTATTTCTCAGACACGAGCTACGGCTACATGCCTAAAAATCATGATTACCCCTCTTAAGACCCCAAACATGGCCAAAACTACACTGAAAAAAATTATGTCTGCAAATTGTTGCAAGCAATTTAAATGTGTTGAATTTAACAAACAAATTAAATTTAGTAATGTTCAACTTTCTTTGTTTACACTGAGCCCAAATAAATTGTTTACAACCACTATACTTAAATTTAGTAGATACAAGGAATCATCGTTGAATCATTTATTTTCAGTGTATGCAATAGGACCCACTTCAATACTACAGCACTGAAAATTCAGAGCAAATCTACATCCTTGAAAACCCAGACCAAGACTTTACACTTTAAGACCCAGACCAATACTTCAGCCCTGAAAATCCAAATTAAAACTACATCATTGAAAATCTAGACCAAGACTATATTCAAGACCCAAACCAAAACTCTGCACTTCAAGATCCAGAGCAAGACTACACCCTTGAATACTCAAAGATTATACAATTCAAGATCCAAACCAAGACTACACCCATAAAAACCTAGACCAAGACTCTACAACTTAAGGTCTAAACCAAGACAATCCAGACC
>CAIGQQ010031420.1:1100-17997 GCA_903798035.1 Danio albolineatus
CAGCATTTCTCCATCACCATCATCATTACTGTCTCTCTGAGGGCCCCTGAGCTGAGGGCCCCGCTCTCCATCTTCCTCGTGTTCTCTCTCCCAGTCCGGGAACAGGAACTGCTCCTGCGTGTGCGGCTCCAGCAGTGTGTGCGGCTCTCTTAATGCCGCTCCTGCGCGCTTCCATCTGCGCAGACTCTCCGTCCGCGTCCCCGACAGATGTTTCACACCTGTGTCTGTGTAGAGCCGCAGAATCGAGGCTCTGAGAAGCCTGTACATGATTCGAACAAACTCTCGGCAACCTTGACTATACAGCGACCCACGTGAGTTTCCCGTCGCACAATATACGTCATTGATTTTAGAAAAAATAGATATAACGTTTGAATACTATTTTAACTCTTTAAATATATGTTAAACAATAATTGTGTGATATTTAAAATATGATTTAGGTGAATGTATAGGATTAAAATCAAAATAATAGCGCAAGCGCCGGAAGTGGCGTATAATCCCGCCGCCGCCTGTGTTGTCTTCAGAGCGGCTCAGACGTGAGGCGCGCGCAGAAGCTGTTTGTTTTCATCAGAAATATTGTTAATAAGCGGCAAAAATCATGTATGATCAAGACGAAGGTATGCGTGAGGGTATATAAGCGCACTCTGTGTTTATTCATCATTGTTTTGTTTCAGTGAAATGTTTTATACGTTATTTTCAAGCGTTAACGCAGCGCACATGCTAACAGGCTAACGCTTGCTTTGTCAGAAATTAGCAAAATATGCAAACTATAGTCTATTTAATACAGCTTTATGTTTTAAATATAGATTAATAACTGTTTAATTTGTGTTTCGTGTGTCAGCCTGCTATGTGGGAGCTTATTTATGTATATAAGCAGATGTGTTGTTGATAAACTACATTATAAGTGTCTTTCCTCAGGCCATCTACCTCATCAACAGTTCATATTCTCCCTATTGTGCAATAAACCTGCAATATCTTCTCATTCGCACTTGTACACAGCACCTTATAGCAATATACAATGCAATACTTCTTACGCATCTGTACACAGCACCTTATAACCTGTATATTTATAACAAATCTGTACATACATTTCAACATCCAGATCTTGTTGGACTGACTGCATCTCTGTTTAATGTCTGTCGTCTTCTTTATATTTATTCTGTGTTGTCACTTTATGTACACTGGATGCTTCTGTAGCCAGAGCAAATCCCTTGTGTGTGTGAAGCAGACTTGGCAATAAAACTGATTCTGGTTATAATCACTGCAGATATCCAGTATGATGAAGATGATGATGAAATCACCCCTGACCTGTGGCAGGAGGCCTGCTGGATTGTTATCAGGTAGTAAAACCCTGCTATTATGGACAAATCACATGTGCAAAACTGATTTTATGCACAGAAATCATATTAAATGTGTATAGAGTTGCGTATACTTGCTTCAAACAACAAGCTGTAGTGATTACAGTAAGAGATGATGCTAAATGTGATTCTGCTTGAGATGCTGGAAAGCTTCTTGTTGTTGTTGTGTGTGAATCTAGTGGTTTGAAGGAGAGTGGTGTGCTGGATCGTCTTTATTTAATTCCCCTAATTAAACAAAGATAAACCAGAATCCTCTCTTGGCTATATTTCTTAGGTAGAGTTTAGTTAAAGGACCATATTTATAATGTTTTTGCTCAAAGAAATAAATCAGAATCATACTTTACCACAGAGGATAAACTGATGGGTTTCTGGAAAATTAAGTCAATGTCCATTCCAGTGAAGTAAATTAATAAAATACACTTTTATTAATGACAATAAAATCCAGTGAAAAAGTTGAATAAACAAAATACAAATAACAGAACTCAAAGTCCTTACTTTATCCTCCGTTGAGAATAAAGGGCCCTAACATACAGTATAGAGATGTCAGGAAGTGCAAAGCTGATCATTTTGCTTCAGCTTTTATACTCTTACAATCAGGTCATGCACATAGATACACCTCATACATCATTGAGGATTTGACACATAGGATTATGCTCATGCACGTACATTCCCATACATAATCTGGGTCTTAGAACAGTACATCTGAAAACAGTTTTATAAATCACTAACCAACTGTATATTCAATTCAGCTTTATTTGTATAGCGCTTTTACAATGTAGATTGTGTCAAAGCAGCTTCACATAGAAGGTTATAGTAAATTGAAAGTGTCAGTCCAGTTATTAAATGTATAAATGTAGGTATATTGTCAGTTAAACGCATACTTCATGTCTTATGAACAAATGTATAGTTGTTCCTGGGTAATTAAAAAGAGAATAGTTTATAAATCACTATGAACCAACTGCATCATTGTCAGTTTAAAATGCATAGATCATGTCTTATGTGAACAAATATATAGTTGTTCTTGGGTAAATAGAAAGATGAATCAGCATCTAGACAATTTCTATCATACCTACATTGTCAGCCTATTCATGCATTGAGAGTCATGTGTGTCAATGTGGTAGCAAGGTCAGCTAGAGTTCCTCCAGCTGGTGGTGCTTCAGTTCGGCGTGCCCTTTGCGCTCTCTTAGGGATGCACCTCTCCCTTTTTTGCTTTGCTGCTTCAGGAAGAGATGTGCTCGTATGCATTGGTATGTCAGAGTACGAGTGACCTTTTGTGTCTCATACAATTAATGCCATTAGACCAATCAGTCATCACAGTGGCCACTAATAATAATTTCACATGTCATTGTATTTACATGTATATTCATTAGTGTGATTTTTAAGCAGAGTTTTTAAATATGGCTTCAAATGATTCCTGATATATGGATGACCAGATTTAGACATAGAGGCTATTATTGCACTCATTAACATTTCAGTGGGCTTATCATTCAGAGAAGCAAATATTAAACAGGATGCTTGCTATAGTATGGAGTAATTACTGCTGTGTCACATTGTAATTGTTTAGCTAATTAGTTTGAACCCATATTGTTTGTTGTTTTGCTAATTTGATTGTAAACATATTATATGATGACCCATATTTTTTTCTTGCTTTTCTCATTTGTTTGAAAACCCATATGATCTGAAGACCCATATTATTTGTGTTTTTTTATACTAATTATATTGAAAACTCGTGCGCCTTGGTGGCGTAGTGAGTAGCACGTTCGCCTCACAGCAAGAAGGTCGCTGGTTTGAGTCTCGGCTAGGTCAGTTGGTGTTTCTGTGTGGAGTCTGCATGTTCTCCCCGTGTTGGTGTGGGTTTCCTCCGGGTGCTCCGGTTTCCCCCACAGTCCAAACACATGTGGTGTAGGTGAATTGGGTAGACTAAATTGTCTGTAGTGTATAGTGTGAATGGATGTTTCCCAGAGATGGGTTGCAGCTGGAAGGGCATCCGCTGAGTAAAACATATGCTGGAATAGTTGGTGGTTCATTCCGCTGTGGCGACCCCGGATTAATAAAGGGACTAAGCTGACAAGAACATGAATGAATGAATGAATATTGAAAACTCCTATGATATGAAGAGTCATATTAGGTGTCTTTTGTTCGCTTGTTAACGTTCACTGGTGTGTTTCCAGCTCATACTTCGATGAGAAGGGTTTGGTGCGGCAGCAGCTGGACTCCTTCGATGAGTTCATCCAGATGTCTGTGCAGAGGATAGTGGAGGACGCTCCACCCATAGACCTGCAGGCTGAAGCCCAGCACACATCTGGAGAAGTGGAGGAACCGGTGAGTGGACACGACTTAACCCTCAGACTGCCGCTCTACCAAACGGTTGACCATGTTTTTACTGCGTTAAATAATTACTGTTAAAGTAATTTAACGAATGACTGTTTTAAATAATGTTTTACACACACAGCGCTGTTGGTTTACAAAGAAAATCAAACAAACATAATCCTGTTGCTCTACTACACTTGATTTTAGTTTTATTGTAAAAAACAAAACAAGAAAGCATGTTAAATGAGAATGTGAAATATTTTATGGCATGCTTCAAAAAATAAAGGGGATGTAGTAATATATTTTTTTTATTTTGAGTATTTTTTAAAAATAAATTGCTCTTACGCTTCATGTTTTCAGATTATTCATAGTATATGTATTAATTCCGGTTAATTCCTAGACACAGGTTAACACGAGTCCAAAGGCACAGGTAAACATGAGTCTACAACGAACTGATGAAACATCGTCTTGTCATTCAGAGCTATTCTGAGAAAATATTAGCGTGAGAGTTTGTAGAAACCCGTTACGCGAGTACATGTTAACATGGGTCTATGGAAACAATTTAACACAGTCCACAACCACAGCGGAAGCATATGTTGACTGATAAAGATATAAAAAATATATATATATTTCATCTGAAGTCGTGAATAGCTCAGTTAGATAGGTTGATTGATACGTGTGCTGAATTTTTTGACTGTACGGGTTTGAATCTCGTTGATGACATGTTAATTATAATTATTTTTTAGGTTAATTTTGGTTATATACTGTTCTGCTACACAAATATTAAAATCAATAATGTGTACAATGACACTGACACCAAGAAATAAGCATCTTTATTTGTTATGGGCATGTTTTGTTGCTGTGAAAAAGTAAGGAATCTGCCAATCTGCAAAAGTGAATAGCTTACATCTGGAAATGGACACCAGTTAACACGGTCACCAGTTAAACCGTAACACCGGTACTTTTACCATAAACTGATACATAAGCCATTTGGTAGAGGCTGATATTTTAGAATTTCTGGGATGTGTTGAAACAGAATGCATTGAGTGTGTTAACTAGCGACATTAGGAGTTGCAATCCAAACAAGTATGCGGAAGTTAAAGGGTTAATTGAGTTTATTGTCATCGTTATAAATAATGAGATGAAAAGCAGCCCACAAAATGCATTAAAAATCCACAATGCACAATCTGTTAAATGACTCAATAATTATACAGAATACTAGGCGGTATGTCCACCCAGTGACGCAGGGATTAAAGTTCTCCGTTCATGAGTGTCTGAACACAGCATCTATAATACTATATTTAATGGTTTAGGAATTGTTCAACACATTTAATGAATAGAATTACACAGACATGTCCAAATGTATATCCATGTGTGTGTTAAAGGTGTTGTGTTCTCTACTAAGACATAAAAATACCAAATATTGTTGGCATGTTTACAAAAAAACGTGCCATGTTTAAAACAGGTTTTAAATTATACAAACTGACAATATTCAGACATCTCCTCTTTAAATTCTACTGTTCTCAGCTATTTAAATAAAGTGTGGATCAAAGGAATGTGGCCTGAAAGTAGATTCAGAATCAAATTGACTTTAATCTATGATAATGTGCAACATCTTTGGCTGCTGTTGGAGCTCAAAGCCTGTGTGTGCTGCTGCTGTCATGTGCATTTAGGAGTCTCTCTCATAAATGAATTGTGTGTTTGTTTGTGTTTTTCCAGCCTCGATACCTGCTGAAGTTTGAGCAGATCTACCTGTCCAAACCCACACACTGGGAAAGAGACGGCGCTCCGTCGCCTATGATGCCGAATGAAGCCAGACTCCGAAATCTCACGTTAGTGATCATGATATATATATATTGTGCATATATAAATTATTATTAGTTTAGTATTCTGATATTTAATTCTATAATTTTTTTACATTAATTAATTTCCAAGTGATGAAGATAATAGTGTATATATAAAGTTGAAGTCAGAATTATTCGGCCTACTGCTAATTTTGCCTTCAAATAGTCCCTAAATGATGTTTCTCAGATTCAGAAATTTTTCAAAGTATCTCCTCTAATATTGTTTCTTCTGGAGAAAGTCTTATTTGTTTTATTTCAGCCAGAATAAAAGCATTTCTTAATTGTTTTAAACTCATTTTAAGGTCGATATTATTAGCCCCTTCAGCAATATTAGTGTTGGATTGTCTCCAGAACAAACCACTGTTATACAATGACTTGCCTAATTACCCTAACTTTACCCTAATTACCCTAGTGAAGCCTTTACATGTCCCTGTAAGCTGAACACTAGTGTCCTGAAGAATATCTAGTCTAATAGTATGTGCTGTCAGCATGACAGAGATAGAAGAAATCAGAGATATACGGAGACCCAGAAGGTAAGTGATGGTGGGGAAAAATGGTTGGAAGAAAAAAAAACCAGAGTGATGGGAAAATATATATTTTTCAAGTTTTTGAGTTCCCTCACGTTCCCTTGTGTTTTCCACAAACAATTTCTGTCAACTTCACAGTTCATACTTGTCAACCCTCCCGTTTTTGCCGGGATTCTCCTGTATTTTACCATTCTATCCTGCTATCATCATATATTTCTCCCATATTTTGAATCTTGAAAGCATGCTGTAATTAATATAAAAATGTCTGCAGTCACTTTCTCTATATTAAAGCTGTGTGTCGATCATCGCCCTTCATAATCAACCTCTGAATGCATGTACAAGCACTGACTGACAGACGCACTCCATATGATAAACTGATCCCAGATCAGCTTTTGTACATGCCATTTATAGTGACACCTCTGTTATCAAACAAGTGAAGAGCAGCTGATGAATCTCTCGTTTGTTTTGTATGATAACAGAGGTGTCACTGTAAGACTGCACAGATCTATACTGAAAGCGCTCCATTACTTTACTGGTCCCACTTTACAATAAAGTTCATTAGTTAATGTTGATTAATGCATTTACTAACATGAACAAACAATGAACAATACATTTACAACAGTATTTGTTTATGTTAGTTAACGTTAGTTAATGAAAATACTGCTGTTCATTGTTAGTTGTTAACAATGTTACTAATGTTAACAAGCATGGACATTGATATTAATAATGCATTAGTAAATGTTCAATTATGATTAATAAATGCTGCACAAGTGTGTTCATAATCAGCTCATGTTAGTAAATGCATTAACTAATGAACCTTATTGTAAAGTGTTTCACTACTTTACTAACTGTTTGTGCTCATTTAAGAGAAAATTAGTTGTTTAAAATAAAACACGCAGATTGGACATATTTACATATTATTAAGTGGATTTGTCTGTTTAAACACACCTGAACCCTGCAGTGTCCTGCATTTAAGTTCCTCTTTAAATGGCGTTTACAGAAGCTGATGTGGGATCAGTTCATCATATGGAGCACGTCCGTCAGTCAGCGCTCATACATGCATTCGCTGATTCAGAGGTTGAATGGTCAAAAGGTTGATGATCGACGCACGGCTTTAATGCAAAGACAGTGACTGCAGACTATTTTTATATTAATTTCAGCATGCTTTTAAGATTAAAAATATGGGAGAAATATGGGGAAATACTTAATGATTGGATGATAGCGGGACATAATGGTAAAATACAGGAGAATCCCAGCAAAATGTTTTTTCTTCCACCCAGTTTTTCCCCTTCCACCCATTCCCTTCTGGGTCTCCATAGAAATGAGTTACTAAAACTATTAAGTTTAGTAATGTGTTGAAGAAAAACTCCATTAAACAGAACTTGGGGAAAATATAAATAAATTCAATATTTTGAGCTCAAACTTCACATGCAATCATCAGAGATTTCTTTGACATCTTGTAAATGAGTGCGTGATTGGTCCTCTTTAAGTATCTAACAGGTTTCATGATGTGTGGTTTGCAGGTATTCTGCTCCGCTGTATGTGGACATCACAAAGACCATTATAAAGGACGGGGAGGAGCAGCAGCAGACGCAGCATCAGAAAACATTCATCGGCAAGATTCCCATCATGCTCCGCTCCACGTACTGTCTGCTGAGCGGGCTGACGGACAGAGATCTCTGCGAGTTGAACGAGTGTCCGCTGGACCCCGGAGGATACTTCATCATCAACGGCTCAGAGAAGGTCACATATCAGTACTACAAATAATAACATAAATACACCAACGCTGTATATACGGTGGCGCAGTAGGTAGTGCTGTCGCCTCACAGTAAGAAGGTCGCTGGTTTGAGTCTCGGCTGGGTCAGTTGGTGTTTCTGTGTGGAGTCTGCATGTTCTCCCCGTGTTGGTGTGGGTTTCCTCCGGGTGCTCCGGTTTCCCCCGCAGTCCAAACACATGTGCTATAGGGGAATTGGGTAGGCTAAATCGTCCATATTGTGTGTGAATGAGGTTCTATGGATGTTTCCCTGTGATGGGTTGCGGCTGGAAGGGCATCCGCTGCGTAAAACAAATGCTGGGTAAGTTGGCGGTTCATTCCGCTGTGGCGAGCCCTGATTAATAAAGGGACTAAGCCGAAAAGAAAATGAATGAATAAATGATTTTTTTTAATGCATTTATTTATTTAAATATGCAATTATTTATTCATATATGCATATTTATTTGATTATGCATTTAGTTTTTTATTTATATGCATTTATTTATTCATCCTTCAATATGATGGATCATAAAGCACCTATTTTAATTTAATCTTCGCTCTGCTGAATTTTTCTATGCTTGTGATTTATTATAGTTCATGCAGATTTGCTCCTCTACAGATTAATAAAGGGACTAAGCCGAAAAGAAAATGAATGAATATATATATATGTATATATATTTGGTGCTCAGCATTAACGAGTACACCACGTTTTGAATTATATTTTTATCCATTTCTCATTGATTTATAGGTCATATATTTCGGTGCATTTTGACAAAACTGGTTTATTAAATAGATATATTTATTAAAATAATATTTTAGTCACTGGACATCTTCAGAAATAGGAAGATAATACATTTAAATGCATGTAAAATATTGCAATAAATTACAAACTACAACATTTCAACACAATAAAAAAAAAAATATATATATATATATATATAAAATAAAATAAATTCCCTAGCCCATAAATTTGGGCTGCTTGTTTTTGGACCATTATTGCAATTAATTTTCTTAGATTAGCTCTAGATTTGGCTTCAATACTGACTAATCTAATGAATGTGCACAAATTAAATATTATAAAGCATTCTGTAGAAAATATGAGTTTAAATGAGAGTAAGGGGTGAAGTCGTATATGCTGAGCGCTGTATGTACATGATAAAAACTCTTCCACACCTCAGACTTAAACATAATCATTCGTTGACTTCATTTCACCTCCTCTGCGTCTACTTTCACATCTTTCTTACATTGATTGAAACTCATCACATGACAGCTCATTTACCACCCAAGCCTGTGTAAAAGGATAGAAGTTAAGCTAAAATTAAGACCCACGGCTCTATCGTGCAGCCCTCGTGTTTCTCCAGTCTGAATAACCTGCGTTGTGGGTTTTCTTCAGGTTCTGATTGCTCAGGAGAAGATGGCCACGAACACAGTGTATGTGTTTGCCAAGAAAGACTCCAAATATGCCTACACCGGAGAGTGCAGGTCTTGTCTGGAGAACTCGTCCAGACCCACCAGCACCATCTGGGTCAGCATGATGGCCAGAGGAGGACAGGTGGGTCTCCTGCTGCGGCTGGGTCATTATACATCCTAATGCGAAAGAATCAAATGTGAATTAACTGCGTTTCCATGCATTTGGAAACCAATATTAAATGAGGCAAGCATAATGGGGTCACATGGATGTAATGCTCACTTCAGCCCAGTTTATTTGGACATTACTATTATTTTTTTTTTCACATTAATCCTTTTAGTCCAAAACCACCTCAAGTGAGCGTAAAGTGTTTTTGTAAATTAAAGATACAGTATGTTAGGATTGCATTTATTAATTTTTTTTAACATGGCCCGTCCTCTTTAGACTGATGCACACATGGGTTGTCGGATTGATGACACAAAAGTAGCAGCGACCCAAAACTAAAAAGTTTTCACTCTTGTTACGAGCCTTGATGGAAATATGTCTAGGGAATTAAAAAGGAGTTACATAGAGATGACCAAAGAATATACTGATGATAAAGACGGCAAGAGAAAGCACAAAACAACGAATTAGCACCGCAAAAGATTTATTGCTCCCACAGTATTTACAATATTTACAAACAATAATAAATCTGAAAATAACCAAGACATTTGGGGGAGGGAACTGAACGTTGTGCTAGCAAATCAAAGAAATAAATAAAACAAAAATATTCCCTTAATCTCCTCCCCAATCCTCTAAATATGGAAGAAAAATATAAAAAAGGAAAGTCTTGAGTGCAAAAGCTCCCTGAACTTACTCTAACTAAAACAGAAATACAAAATTAGCGCACTTCGCTAACTAGTGTGTCTATACATCAATAATCCTGCCTGCAAGCTATGTATGTCACGTGACTTACTATGTTGTTCCACATCTCCCTTGTCTGCAAGTCACAGAAATTGTTAAGTGGAGCATTAGCAGGCTAAAGATGTGAAAACATACGTCAGAACTCTAACAACAAATCTCACTCAAAGTCAACATCAGTAAATCTGACTCAATCACATCAGTATCAGCTACAAAACACACGGACACGCCGAACAGACAACACTCCAAACAACAACAGCTGATCTCTTCCCATTGCCGCTTCAGATTTAAAGGGCTCTGCACAGAGCGTGATTGGCAGAGAGAAGAGAAGTCGTCACACGCTTAATAAAGATTGGCAGTCCTGTCAGCCAATAGTTCTCCGAAGTAGGCGGTACCTGTGAAAAATGACAGGGAGAACATACACACACAATACACGCACCAAAACAGTGTGCAGTTACATCTCTAGTTACTGTGAATGAAGTGAACATTTCCACCTTGCAGCAGTGACTGAGGCTTTATGTGCAATGCGTTGTCACCAAAGTGTGGAATTTGTCTTAATTGCATCTTCTGCACAAATTTAAATAAATTAACATGAACACAAAATTAGTTTCTGTGAAAAACATCCTGTGATTAAACTGGAGCGAGTGAAGCGGTGCCCAACATTATACAGTACACTGCTCAGCTAATTATTACATGTGTAATATGTGTATTATTTGCTAATTAAAACCACCTCTGGCATTTTTATAACTCTTAGGGTGTACTCACGCTATGTACAGTTGCCTAGAACCACGCTGAAGCACGCTTGTCCCCCTCCCGTCTCCCCTGACAGTCCCGCACTCACACTACACCGGGGCCTGAGCCGCTTCCGTCATGATGCTGCGCTGTTCAGTGTCAGAGAAGCATCTCGCTCAGCACAGTGGACATTTCTCTCTCTCATTATCTGGTTTCAGTGGTTTGATATGCAGCGACACACAGTCAGATATTCCCCCGCACAGATCAGCCACTGCTGACGCTCATAAACACTCATGACGTCCTCGTGCTGCAGGAATGAGGAGGTCTGCTGAAGGTGCAGCTGTGGTGCAGTGAGGGGTTTGTGTCCACAATAATCTCCCACAGTTTGTGTTCATTAAACAGTGAGAATGATGAGGAAATCCAGATCAAACAGTCCCTAAAGTCACGTCTCCTCTTCAGTTTGGGGCTCAGGCGCGCTCTGCACTCACAAAGCCAAAGCCCAAGTGAACCGCACCGCTCAGGCACACCTCTTTAACTGGGCCAGAGCCGGCCAACTGAACCACGCCTGAGCCCGATTCAGAGCACTCACACTTCTCAAACGATCCCAGGCCTGGGCACGGATCAGATAGCATAGTGTGAGTACACCCTGAATCTACATCTCATTTCTGCGACTGCGTCTGTCCTCCAGAGGGCGCATTTTCAGCTGCATCCGCATACATAGAGAGCCTTTATGACTGAAGTAAAATACACAGTTTTCTACTACCTGGCAACATGTGGTGCTGAAGTATAATTGGGTGAAGCGGCAGTGGGTGGAGTTAAAGATCAAAACAAACAGACATTCTGACACAAACACACAATTTCAAAGCAAAATCCCTGATTTAGCATTGTTTTTCAGATAAACATGTTCACTTAGCATGATTATATGAAATACCTGCAAACATATGCTATTATAATCATTTAGTAGAGTGAAAAACGTGCATACAGGAGCTTTAACCTTTCACACAATTTCAAAACCACTTCAAACGAGTGTAAATATATCTAATGAAGGGGTTTTTGTTGAATATTTGGCATTTCTATCGTGCAGTTTTTCCACGTGTGCATTAGCACAGGGTGATGGAAACCCAGCTGCTGTATCTGACGCAGTTATTTCTGTATTTGTTCAGGGAGTAAAGAAAAGTGCCATCGGTCAGAGGATCGTGTCCACGCTGCCGTATATCCGGCAGGAGGTGCCCATCATCATCGTGTTTCGCGCTTTAGGATTCGTGTCTGACAGAGACATTCTGGAGCACATCATCTATGACTTCGATGATCCGGAGATGATGGAAATGGTATGTCACTGTGCAATATGATCATATATATATTTGATGGACCAAATTAAAAGTTTGTTTTCATATTATGCTCTGTTGTTTATCTTTTGTTGTCACAAAATACATAGTTTACAGTACTACTTTTTGATAATTTATATAAGCACAATATTACACTCCATTACAGGCATGCAGACAGAATCATGAAGAACGGCGTCTTGAGAAAGATGCATTCTTGAAAAATACAGTGTTTACATTTTGCATTTTATTTAGCCATATTAAATTATTATATTTTGCATATTATTATGAACATGTAATGAGATTTGTCATATCACCCAGCACTATGGCACATATTGTGGACAGTGAAGTGTTCTTTTAGCACTGTTATAATTATTAAGCAGTAGTAATGATAGAGTTCTCCTCTGATTTTACAAAGGTAAAGCCGTCTCTGGACGAGGCGTTTGTGATTCAGGAGCAGAACGTGGCTCTGAACTTCATCGGCTCCAGAGGGGCCAAACCTGGAGTCACTAAAGAGAGGAGGATTAAATACGCTAAAGAGGTTCTGCAGAAGGAGGTGCTGCCGCATGTGGGCGTTTCAGACTTCTGCGAGACCAAGAAAGCATACTTTCTAGGGTAAAACTAACTGTGTTTATTTTTTTGCACTTTATTAAGTCAAAACAAACATGTTATAGTGGACTGTCCTTTGCGTTTAATCTTTGTAAAGTATTTGTTCATGAAACCTAAAGAATTATTCAGTAAAATTCTGCCTGAATGTAAAGACAAATATTTATCATATATTAATGTAAAAAAAGTCTGATAAAACACTTGTTTGAGTTTTTGTTGTATTTTTGTTATTCTGAGTTTATTTTGCCATGAACATTAAATATTAAAATAAGATATGATAAGATATCCCTCAAAGTAAAAATATGATGTAAAATATATATTTCTAGGTCAAAAGAACTGATCTGTGTAAATCTATAGAGTAGTTTTAATTAGAGAGAAATTTAAAAGCATTAAATTTAGAAAGCGAAAAAATTGCAAACATTGAGATTTGATGATTAAAAAACATTTTTGGTTATTAAAACATTGTAAACTGCTGCTTTAGTTTTCTGGATGAAAAAACTTTTATTTGAAATGAATTTCTATTTATGCAACCTCATGGCTGATGAACTACCATAATGATCACCTCAGCTGCTGATTCTGTGCTTTATTCAGTGTTAAATGCTTTCAATATGACTTTAAGGAGCATTTCATGTGACATTTATTTCCTTACTGAAAGAAGCAGCAGATGGTTTATGTCAGATCTTGAAAATAAAATAACTAACAGACATGTGGTTTGAAAATGAATGTTAGAACTGTGACTCAGTGCAAACCAACAGACATCAGTCACTCAGCACATGCTTTTATTAATCTTTAAGAGGTCGATTATTATGTATTAATTGGATTATAATCCTGTACATGTGGTTGTGGCTTGTTGCTGGAGTTTTGTTGTGTGTTTTTAGGACATGCTGTAACGCTCACATTTGAGTTAATGTTTGTGCACATACTTTATTCTTCCTCTTTCTCTGTAGTTATATGGTCCACCGTCTGCTTTTGGCCGCTCTGGGTCGACGAGAGCTGGACGACAGAGATCATTACGGCAACAAGAGGCTGGATCTCGCCGGACCGCTGCTCGCCTTCCTTTTCAGAGGGTAGACGTCTTCATTAACCTTCATAAAGAGTTCTAGATGCATCAAATAATAACCTTCATAAAATGTTCTTGATGCATGAAATCTTAACCTTCGTAAAATGCTTCAGATGTGTAAAATAACACCTTTCATAAAGTCCTCTAGATGCACAAAATAACCGTCATAAATTAAGGATGCATGAAAATAACTTCTTCTAGGTGCTTGTGCACGCTTCACCATTCATCATCTCTGTCTTTGGCAGAATGTTCAAGAACCTGCTGAAGGAGATCAGGATTTACGCACAGAAGTTCATCGATAGAGGGAAGGACTTTAATCTGGAGCTGGCCATTAAAACACGCATCATTTCTGACGGACTGAAGTATTCTCTGGCCACTGGGAACTGGGGAGACGTGAAGAAAGCCCACCAGGCCAGAGCTGGAGTCTCTCAGGTCAGCTCCTGTCTGCTCTATGTCTCTTTACTCCTTTTCTTAAAGGATCAGTTCACCCAAAAATATTCATACTGTTACTATAAGTAGAATATGTGTAAGTAACACAATGTGTTTACTTTATGCGCAGCGGCTAAAACTATGGCGGCGCTCACGCTCCAAAGTAAATGTGGATTTTTTTGGAATAGCGTAAACATGTTATGTTATTTTTCTACATTTCACAAAGAAATTTACTTATTTACTTATATAATTTACTTATTAATTTTACTTGTATAAGTCTTGGTGTTATTTTTAAGGCGGGAGTGATTCTTCAGTTTTTGTGCACTCCTTGTTTGATGATTTGTGGTGTGTGTGTGTGTGTGTGTGTACAGGTGTTGAACCGGCTGACCTTCGCCTCCACTCTCTCTCACCTGCGGCGTGTGAACTCTCCCATCGGTCGGGACGGTAAACTGGCCAAACCACGACAGCTCCACAACACACTGTGGGGAATGGTGTGTCCTGCAGAGACCCCGGAGGTAAAACACTGCAGCACGGTTACACTTAATGCTGGCTGATTATGCATAATCAATCCAAAACTAAAGTTACTAAAAGTTAACACTGATGTAATCTTCCTATACTTTACATGACAGTGCAGTGTGTGCCTGCGTGCGTATGTTCGTCTGACGCATCACAAACACACTCTCTCTCATATGTAAAAAAAGAAAATGCAAGTTTCTCATTCTTCGTGATGTTCGTCATTCATCAGATAATGTTTCTACCGTCTGCATTTCACTTTAGCAATTTTTAGTTACTCATTTCTACCATCAAAAATATTATTATTATTATTATTAATATTATTACTATAAATGCAAGTTATTTTATCATTTTCACATTGCATTATTTGCTTTTTACATGACATTAAAATGTAAATTGTTTGTAATTTGTCTGCAAGAGCTGCTGTTTTTTTCAGCGTTTGAAATGTTTTTTGTTTGCAAAAAAATTACAGTTTTTTGCCATTTTTTTGCGTTAAAACTGACACGTGACCTGTTTTTCCTCGAGATATCTTCATTTCAAGCAATATTTCAGTTTGAAGTGTTCATCAAATAACTATAAATAGTTTGTTAATTTTTTTAATATCGCAGTTTAGAAATATGCCCTTTCATTAGGAAAAGATGAGTATATTTACAGTACAAATGACAACATAATGAAGCACAGGGGGGAAAATAATAAGTCAAATAAATAATTGAAAATGGGCGGCATGGTGGCTTAGTGGTTATCATTGTTGCCTCACAGTAAGAAGGTCACTGGTTTGAGTCTCGGCTGGGTCAGTTGGTGTTTCTGTGTGGAGTCTGCATGTTCTCCCCGTGTTGGTGTGGGTTTCCTCCGGGTGCTCCGGTTTCCCCCACAGTCCAAACACATGCGCTATAGGGGAACTGATCAACTACACTGGCCGTAGTGTATGAGTGTGTATGGGTGTTTCCCAGTACTAGGTTGCAGCTGAAAGGGCATCCCCTGTGTAAAACATATGCTGCAATACTTGGCGGTTCATTCTGCTGTGGCGAGCCCACATAAATTAAGGGACTAAGCTGAGGAAAAAAAAAATCATTCATTATTATTATTATTATTATTATTATTATTATTATTAATAATCATAACTGATGTGATGTGTTCAATGTAGGTTTTGATTTCCGTTCATATCGCCCATCTCTGGTAGACGTGTGTCCCACAGTGTCTGACTGTGGGTGTATTGTGTGTGTTTTCAGGGTCACGCTGTGGGTCTGGTGAAGAATCTGGCCCTCATGGCCTACATCTCTGTGGGCTCACAGCCGTCACCCATCCTGGAGTTTCTGGAGGAGTGGAGCATGGAGAATCTGGAGGAGATCTCTCCGGCCGCCATCGCAGAGTGAGTGCCGTCTGTCATCGTACAGTACGCTTTACTGCAAACATTTACCATGATTTAGAAGAGTCGCGGTTTTAAAAATGCTAGTGTTTTCTGTTGTACTGTTCATATGGTCTGTCATTATTACTGTGTTATCAGCTCACGATACAGAAAACATTTCACTAAACCAATCCCCTTTAAACCATCATCCAGCATGCCGTAGAGCTGAACAGTGCAGGGGCTGTACTGTATATCCACAGATGCAGACAGATCTCCATAGATTATTTTTTAAATAAATATGTATGGAATTTATTATTATTATAATTTTTTTATTATTTATTTATTTATTTTTAATTATTTTATTATTGTTATTATTTTTTATTGTTGTTGTTATTATTATTATTTTATTATTATTACTATTCATATTTGATTGTTGTTATAATAATAATAATAATAATTATTATTATTATTTCTTTGTTTTATTATTATTATTATTATTATTATTATTTTATTGTTGTTGTTATTATTATTATTATTATTGTTATTGTTGTTATTAGTATTATTTTATTTTGTTGTTGTTGTTGTTGTTATTATTATTATTATTTTTATTGTTATTATTATTTTGCTGCTATTAATGTTGTTATTATTTTTATTGTTGTTATTATTATTATTATTATTATTATTACTTTATTTGTATTATTATTATTATTATTATTTTATTATTATTATTATTAATATTATTAATGTATTGTTATTCTTTTTCTTATTTTCTTATTATTTTATTGTTATTATT
>CAIGQQ010031420.1:18007-38670 GCA_903798035.1 Danio albolineatus
ATTATTTTATTGTTATTATTATTATTTTATTATTATTTTATCACTTTCTATTATTATTATTATTATTGTATTCTTGTTGTTATTATTATTATTATTGTTATTATTATTATTTTATTGTTGTTATTATTTTGTTGTTGTTTTTTATTATTATTATTTTGTTGCTATTAATGTTGTTATTATTTTTATTGTTGTTATTATTATTTTATTATTTGTATTATTATTTTTTATATGATTATTATTTTATTATTATCATTATTAATATTATTAATTTATTGTTATTATTATTTTTCTTATTTTCTTATTATTTTATTGTAATTATTATTATTTTATTATAATTTTATTATTTTCTATTATTATTGTATTGTTGTTGTTGTTGTTATTATAATTATTATTATTATTTTTATTGTTGTTGTTGTTGTTATTTTCTTACCAAGACATTTCAGAAGAAGATACTTTAGAGCAGTGATTACAGTACTGTGATATATTTATCCAGGGTTATTCTTATACCGGTGCATTGTGGCCAATGTTAACTCGAGAAGAGGCGATGTGTGGAAACCCCCAAACACCCTAGCTGGACTGATCAGTCCCAATGGCGAAAGACAAAAACTCTCAGTAAGCAGTTTTGCCGTGTATAATGTGTGTGTGTTTGTTCCTTCAGCGCTACTAAGATATTTGTGAACGGCTGCTGGGTGGGCATCCACAAAGACCCCGAGCAGCTGATGAACACACTGCGCAAGCTGAGGAGGCAGATGGACATCATCGTGTCGGAGGTGCTGTCCTAATGTCCAGATTATATCCTGCTTTATACTGTACACAGCAGCTGAGTGTGGTGCTGTTCTGTGGGTCTGCAGGTCTCCATGATCAGGGATATCCGCGAGCGGGAGATCCGCATCTACACTGACGCCGGCCGCATCTGCCGACCGCTGCTGATCGTGGAGAAACAGAAGCTGCTGCTGAAGAGGCGACACATCGACCAGCTCAAGGAGAGAGAGTACAACAACTACAGGTGCGTTCAGCAGATGTTCCTCAACTCGCATTTAATGGAGCAGCCACACTTTCACAGGATTTACTATAATATATTTTGACTTAATTGGTTTATTTTGGCTGGAATAATTATATGTTTTATTATTAATCTTCATGTTAAGGTCAATATTATTAGCCCCCTTCAGCAATATCAGTGTTGGATTGTCTCCAGAACAAACCACTGATATACAATGCAGGGCTCGACTATAAGGACTGCCCGATGGCAGCGTGCGAGACACTCGGGAAAGTATACAGGATGGTTACTGGCCCGATCAGGCCAGTGCTGCCTTGTTACTACAGTGAAATTTGGCTGCGACTGTGTGCAAATACATGGTGCTTTAACACCCAGACGTTTGTTTGTCTAGTTTCGTCTAGCATTTGTGAATACCGCAATCACGCTCGGATTCGCGCCAAATCAATCGGTCTGAGATCGCCTGGATGAGGTGATCTCGGCTCGATTGAAACGAACTAGCGTGGATTGATTTTAGTGAGAAAACAAAACAATCCAACAAACTGACGAAGCAGGCGATGCCACAGTGTACAGTTGTGTAATCGCCATATGAAGAGGGAATCATGAGTAGGGCGGGATGCCATCATTCTTACCAGTAAATGTGCATTTCATGTTGAATATGAAAGTGAAAGCATGCTGAAATATTACAGAGAGCTGTTTACCTGTTAGGAAATTGAGCGAAATCACCATCTGATTGCTTTTTCATATTTTAATCTTATAATATTTAGCATTAGGCCTGTTGTTTTGTTCATTTCTGCACTGACAGCTCGAAAGAAAAATCAACATTGATCTGCTTCATGATCTGACTGTAGATCCGGTGTTGTGCTGAGAAATGCACCCCCTTCATAGACTTTCATTAGCATTCTTAGTCTATATTGAAAAAAAATATATATATATATATATTTATATACACACATATCAAAGGCCATAATTGATTAAACCGTAGGCTAATATGATTATTTTGATGATCAAGCAAGAACAAGAAGTGAAATGCATTTTAAAACTGGGTTTACAAATAAATGAACAATAGAAATATTGACTGCGGTGTAGACTGATGTGATGAGCCCGTTTCTAAAGCTAGGCATTTTGACGGGTTTTAAACAAACGAAAAACATAAAATTGTTATAGTTTTCAACTAAACCACACATTAAACAACTCACTTTAATCTAATCAGTGTTGTGTTTAAATTAAATCTGTTTATTTATTTAAATATATATCTTCTGTAAGGTAAGGGCTCTGCTCATGAAACTCACCTCAGTCATTTGTTATCATAACTCTAATATTAATTTAAATCAGTTTAAGTTAATATATGCACATTTCAGAGGGGTGCAGTTTACGGCAGGGTGCGTTTCTGGGCACAACACCGCTTCATCTGAGATTTCTCTCTATAAGTCTATAATGCATAATTCTAGCCAACGAATTTTAAACAGATTGATTAATTCAATAGAATAAATGAATGAACAAAAAGCGTATGTATACAATTATGTCTGGGTTTCTGTCACATTAATTAAAATATGTGAGATATATCTAGCTGCAGGCCTGCAGAACCACACACGTTTCAGGCACACACAATCTAGCGCACACAATCTAGGCAATCCATATATTGTGACTAACTAACTCCTTTGGAGCGTTATCGCCACCTACTGTATTTCACAAACATATATATTTTTTATTAATTAAGTTGCAACTATAATTACCATAAATTACCAGTACTTTATGGTTTAAAAACAATATATTATTTACTATAAACTACTATAGTATTGGGAAATCGTTAATAAAAAAAGTTATTCGAAAATTAAGCAAATCCTGTTCAATCGCTTGAGTAAAATATAGTGTTCTACATTTATTAGATGTAAAAGATTTTTATTACATATAAAGGTGTATTTTTGCCTATACATATTAACTTGCAATTATTTCCTTCATTATAAATGAATCCATTATATAAATTAAACATGTCCAATTTAGATCGTTCAGCAAGGCCCGCAAATCTGCTGTAGTGATTCTGTCAGATAAATAAAGACTGACATCTATGATGACTGATAGAAAACTGTTCAGTCTATTAAATTGAACGGCAATCGGAAACAACGCTCCCCATTCACCCGTCTCCATCGCAATATTTGTGAAACGGTAAACACCATTATTGATTGTGTACAATATTTATTAACCATATATATATATATATATATATATATATATAAATATATTGATGACGATGTAATAACATTAACATCCGTCGTAACCATAAATAGTTTGCCTAGATCATGTGCGCTGGATTGTGTGTGCCTGAAATGTGTGTGGTTCTGCGGGCCTGCAGCTGGATATTATTGAAATATGTGGTTCAGAAACCGCTATTAACTACTTTTTTGTGGTGGGGCCAGTGAACATTTTGGCAGGGCAAGTAAAAATCTGAACCACTAGCCCGATCAGGCCAGTAGAAAAAATCCTTAGTGTTGAACCCTGCAATGACTTGCTTAATTACCCTAACTTTACCCTAATTACCATAGTGAAGCCTTTAAATGTCACTGTAAGCTGAATACTAGTGTGTTTGTGTGTGTGTGTGTGTGTGTGTGTGTGTGTAGTTGGCAGGATCTGGTGGCCAGCGGTGTGGTGGAGTACATCGATACGCTGGAGGAGGAGACTGTGATGCTGGCCATGACCCCTGATGACCTCCAGGAGAAGGGCGTGGCTTATTGCTCCACATACACACACTGCGAGATCCACCCATCCATGATCCTGGGCGTGTGCGCGTCCATCATTCCCTTCCCTGATCACAACCAGGTACTGACCCAAGTGGACACCGATTAGGGTTCAAAACATTATAAATGAGTCAAAACCTGCCTCTGATTGGCTGTTGACATTTTCCTCTCTCTTCTTGACCCCGCCCACTAGTGTTTATCTTCAGCTCCAACCAATAGCAGATCAGCAGCTATTGAGTAGGCGTGGCTTAACATAGTAAAGCCCCTGATCTGATTGGTCAAATTTAGATAAACAACCAATGCATGAAACGAATGTACTGTATCACACATGTCTGCGCGTGAGCTATTATCACCATATATTGTGCAGCCCTATGATATACATCCTATAAGATGCTCTCTCCTGTCCACAGTCTCCCAGAAACACCTATCAGTCTGCTATGGGGAAGCAGGCTATGGGAGTGTACATCACTAATTTCCACGTACGGATGGACACGCTGGCACACGTGCTGTATTACCCACAGAAACCGCTGGTCACCACACGCTCCATGGAGTATCTGCGCTTCAGAGAGCTGCCCGCAGGTAAACACTGCAGAGTAAAGTGTGTGTGTGTCCACTGCACTGGTAATAATCAAGGCACTTTGTTTTTTCATCTTTATTTTTATGCATTAAAACATTTTACAGAACAAAACATTCAATGACAGCAGTGATTATTAAAAAAAACAAAACAAGTAACACTAGACGTAAATAAAAACAGAGAGAGAGAGAAAAAAAATA
The DNA here is from genome assembly GCA_903798035.1 of Danio albolineatus. Lineage (NCBI taxonomy): Eukaryota > Metazoa > Chordata > Actinopteri > Cypriniformes > Danionidae > Danio > Danio albolineatus. The sequence continues at coordinate 22,511 of CAIGQQ010031420.1, forward strand.
CATCAAATTTAATTTTAAAGGAGCTAGCAATACTATGTCCTGTTCAGATACATATTAACAGGTGCCCATCTTTGTTTAAAGATATCCAATTTCAACTGAAGTTGGGCAGTCATATATTCATTCTATATATGGATTCAAGTTCTATCCACTGTGCTGTTGTTGGAGGGTGTGGCTTCATCCAACTTATTGTTGTAGTCTTTCTTGCACTTAGTAAAAGTATATAAAGTATACAGTATATCTACGGTTTTTATCACATACATCCTGGGGTATCCGTTCAAGAAAAGAAAAAAAACAACAACAAGGGAGTAAAAGGTAGATCTAACTGTATAATTTTCATTATCTCAATCTTTACCCCTTGCCAAAATGCAAGTATCTTTGAACATTCCCAAAATATGTGTATGTGATTACCTACATTCCCGCAACCCCTCCAGCATTCCTTTGACTTTAGATTATTAGCATATTTTGACACCATCAGTTGTGTTCTAAAATACCTCATTTTCGTATTCCAGTCAAACTCTTCCCAGTTATGGCTATTAATCCCCTTATGAGATTCTGAATATATGTTTTCCCATATCTCATCCTCAATTTCTTCCTTCATTTCGGATTCCCATTGTGCCTTAATATAAAGGGTGTTATCTGTTAAATCCAGAATTAGTCTATCATATATGTGTGATATGTGTCTTTTATGCAGTCCTTTTTTGTTTTTTTATATCAATAAAATACTGTTCCACATTAGTTGGGACTTTTTAAAATATTTCCTTGTCTTTATGATTTGTGATATAACTTCTTACTTGTAGGTATCGAAAGAAATCGCTTGATGACAGCATAAATTTGTCTTTAAGATCGGAAAATGAGTGCATAGTGTTTTCATTAAATAACTGATCAATTATCTTAAGACCCCTATCGCACCATGTTTTAGAAGTGGCATCCCATTTGGATGGTAAAAACTCAGGGTTATCTGCTATAGACATACCTTTTGATACAGTTGCCATTCCTCTTATTTTTTTATTATCTGTTGTCCAAACTCTGAGTTTGTTTAACACACATATTTTCCATTTTAATCTTTTTCTGAGATTGTTGTGTCATAAAGGCTAATGTTGAAAGAGAAACATTTGGTACAGAAGCTTGTTCCCTGCTCACCCATCCCCTTTCAGCATCATTGCTTATCCATTCCACTATAGCTGTGAGCTGAGCGGCCCAGTATTAATCTTAAATTAGGGAGACGTAGCCCTCCCTTATCTTTTCCTAAAGTTAACGTTTTTCATTTTATTCTGGGTCGTCTGTTCTGCCAGATAAATCTAGATATGCGTTTATCTAACATGTTAAATGTGGATACAGGAATCCATATAATCAGGGTATTTTGAACTGACTTTTAGGGAATCCCTCTGCAGTTATGCTGATGACTGACTTATTAAAAGCCTGTTGTGGTCAAACACTCACTCCTTTTAATGCTTCACTGATATAGCAGCTAGTTTTAGCTCCTTTTTATTAAATATTCTTGATTCAGTACTGAGATGACTGTTATTTTAACCATTTTCTCCTAAATTTGCAAGTTTGGAACTACTTTTAACCTTAAGACTGGAGTAATGATGCTGGAAATGATATTTTATATGAAATAAACATGATGTTTCCAGTTGTAAGAGTGCAGAATGTTGTTACTGTGTTTGTTTTCAGACGTCTCAACAAAACAAAAGAAAACAAAACAAATCTGGCTGACCTCAATGTTTTGTTTGAAACAAGTGTGTGTGTGTGTGTGTGTGTGTTAATTATGAATGTAAATTCAACACTAATAATAAATGCACATCTTTTATGAAACAGGAATTAACTCCATCGTGGCGATCGCCTCATATACTGGATACAACCAGGAGGATTCTGTGATCATGAACCGCTCGGCTGTGGATCGCGGATTCTTCAGGTACGCTGGAGATCAGCTGGGGAAAGTGTAGTGTTGAACCAGTGCTAAAGATTTCACATGAAACTGTGTGTGTGTGTGTTCTCAGGTCTGTGTTCTACCGCTCGTACAAGGAGCAGGAGTCTAAGAAAGGCTTTGACCAGGAAGAAATCTTTGAGAAGCCCACGCGAGAGACCTGTCAAGGTGCACGTCCAGTTTATTTACTATACAGAGCATGCGGACAGTCTTAACCGCACTTTTCCACATGTGTTTATCTTACAGCCTTATTCCAAAATGGATTAAACTCATTTATTTCCTCAACATTCTACACACAATCCCCCATAATGACAATGTGGAGAAAGAGTTTTTGAAATTGTCATTAGTTTATTAAGAATAAACACCTGAAGAGTCGCATGTACATCAGTATTCACAGCCTTCGCTCAAGACTTTGTTGATGCGCCTTTGGCAGCAGTTACAGCCTTGAGTCTTTCTGAATATGATGCCACAAGCTCGGCACACCTGTCTTTGGGAGTTTTTGCTCATTCCTATTTGCAGTATTTTCAGATCTCTCCAGAGATGTTCAATAGGATTTAGGTCTGGGCTCTGGCAGGGCCACTCAAGGACGTTCACCAAGTTGTCAAAAAAAGTGAAGTGCTGTGAATACTTTTCTGATGCACTCTATATGGATATTTTACTCTAATTACTGTGATTAAATTACTTTTCTGCTTAAAAAGAAAAAGGGATTACTTTTCATTTGATTACAGTTGCTTGTATTTGCCCAATAAATTCATAATTTCCATATTAATCAATTTAGAGTAATAGTTTTTGCAGAATAATTCATTTTAGCAACAAGAGCATATCAGTTATCAAAACTATTGCATATTATAAAGTCATTGATTTAATTTTTTTAATGCATTTATTTATTTAAATATGCATTTATTTATTTGTTTATTTATGCATTTTTATGTTTGTTTATGCATTTAGTTTTTTATTTATATGCATTTATTTATTCATCTTTCAATATGATGGATCAGAAGTAGGGCCACACGGAATCTGTGCGCGCAGATTTCAGCAGATCTTTAGCCCATCATTGATTCTGTTTATTTACTTGTGTAAATGTATGTAAATATTTAATCATTTTTCAAATTAATTTCAGTAATAATATTGACTAATATGGAAATATTCATATGATTTATTTACAATACAGTGTGTAGAGTACTATTTTCAGTGTTTTAGTAGATATTTTATATGAGAGACTTGCTTTGTTTACCAATTAAAGTGGATCTAATTGGATTCGCATTGTAAACATTGAATAAATATTAAAAAGGTATTACATTTTATTTCATATATTAAGGTTTTAGTTATGATACTCATAAAATCACTCCACATGAATCCGCAGCTTTTTAACAAACTACTCCGCAGAAATAGCAAGAAATGCCCGCAGATTCTGTCTGGTCCTAAAAGGCACTTATTTTAATTTAATCTTTGCTCTGCTGAATTTTTCTATGCTTGTGATTTACTATAGTTCATGCAGATTTTCTCCTCTACAGAATAATCCAAATCAGGCTAAACTAACTAATCCTTTCCACAAAGCAGTGTATCACAGTATATATGACAGAAAACACAATAATGTCAGATTTATTCAGCATCGAGCAGCTCTGATACTGTATGTAGGCCAGTGTGATTTGAGTGTGAGTCTCCTCCTGTAGTGAAAGCCGTCCAGTGGATGTGTGCCTCCATCATCATGTAAAGTGTGTTAATGGTGTGTTTCCTCTGCAGGAATGAGGCACGCCATCTATGATAAGCTGGATGATGACGGTCTGATAGCTCCGGGTGTGCGTGTGTCCGGGGAGGACGTGATCATCGGGAAGACAGTGACTCTGCCGGAGAACGATGATGAGCTGGACAGCACCAACCGCCGCTACACCAAGCGGGACTGCAGCACCTTCCTGCGCACCAGCGAGACCGGCATCGTGGACCAGGTCATGGTCACGCTCAACCAGGAGGGGTACAAGTTCTGCAAAATCAGGGTGTGTGTTCGCTTTAAACCAAACAGCTTCATCTGTTGTTCATACAGTGCTGCTTACAGTGTAGATTGGGTCAAAGAGCTTCAACACTCATGGTGATGTCTGGGTCAAAATAACAACAGCAGGAAAAACTAATTGTTTTATTTTGAATTCTGGTGACTTTCTGAAATGACCCAAAGATTGGAAAAAAAATTATCATTATCATTCATTAATTTTCCTTCAGCTTAGTCCCTTTATTAATCAGAGGTCACCACAGCGGAATGAACCGCCAACTATTCCAGCATATGTTTTACACGGCGGATGACCTTCCAGCTGCAACCCAGTCCTGGAAAGCACACACACACACACACAGACACACACACACACACACACTCTCATACACTACAGACAGTTTAGCTTACCCAATTCTCCAATGGGGTGGGCGCCACGGTGGCCTCCTGTCGCTTATAAACTACTTTGTTTTTTATTATTATTATTTTTAACATGCTTATTTTTGGTGACAAAAATGCTAAATTTCCTTCATAGTTCTATGCGACCGGAAGTGAACACACACACACACTTGCGTCTCAGAAGCTCACTGGCGCCATAGCGCATGTGTTTGGACTGTGGGGGAAACCGGAGCTCACATGGCTGAACACATTTAGGGTACAGCGGGTGTTCTTTTGGGTCCTACTGGCACCCACCCACACTTCCCCAAAATCACACAAGCTTCAACAAACACACATATACACACCCACTAGCACATGCACACCACAACACACACACACAATAAAAATCCTGAACTATTATCTCCAGTGTTTACAGTGTAGATTGGGTCAAAGAGGTTTAACCCTCCTGCTGACTTGTGGGTCAAAAATGACAACAGCAGAAATAAATGAACTAAGTGTGGTGACTTTCTTAAATGACCCCAAGATTAGAAAAAACATAATACATTTTTATTTGTGTTGTGTGCGCACCACTAGTTTTTGAGACACACTCTCTCCCCAATGCACACACACAGACTCCAACGTACACTTTCTCACTCACACACACACGTCCACACTCAAGCACGCATAATTACACACATGCCTCGCACAATTACACACATACCCAAGCGCACACACGCACACACTAAGCGGTGTTTCAGTTGTGTAACTGTGTGTTGTGTTTCTGCAGGTGCGTTCAGTTCGTATTCCACAGATTGGAGATAAGTTTGCCAGTCGACACGGACAGAAGGGAACCTGCGGGATCCAGTACAGACAAGAGGTGCAAGCACTTTATATTCATTTATTCTTTTATTTGATTTATCTTTTATTTATTTATTTTATTTCTCCGCTTCATTTTTATATTTATTTTTATTCTCTATCATTTTAATAGTTTTTTAATTGATTTTAATTTTATTCTACTGTATTCTAGATCAGGGGTCACCAGACGTGTTCCCAGAGGTCTGGTGTCTTGCAGATTTTAGCTCCAACCCTAATCAAACACACATGAACAAGCTAATCAAGGTCTTGCTTGGTCTACTTGAAACATCCAGGCAGGTGTGTTGAGGCGAGCTGGAGCTGAACCCTGCAGGACCGAGATTGGTCACCCCTGGTCTAGGCGATAGTTCACCCAAAATGTTTAATTCACTCATCATTTACTGACCCTCAGGTGGTTTCCAGACCTTTATTAGTTTTTTCTTTATATTGAACACAGAAGAAGATATTTTGAAGCATGTTCCATAATAGGATGTAGCTATGATATAACTCTAATCATTCGGCGGAATGATATGTTCTAAACCTGCCGGAACTACTTGAGCTGTGCGTGTGTGTGAGAGACTTTGTGTTTGTGTGTGTGTTATCAGTGTTTAGACTGGCCTGCAGCTGTAGCTCTTGTTTTTCCAGCTCCTCCTGATAGCGGAGCCTCTCAGATGGTGTGTGTGTGTGTGTGTGTGTGTGTGTTTACGTCTGCTCTTCCCTGTGAATCCTCCTCTCTCGCTCTCTCTAGGATATGCCGTTCACCTGTGAGGGAATCACTCCAGACATCATCATCAATCCTCACGCCATCCCGTCCAGAATGACAGTCGGCCATCTGATCGAGTGTCTGCAGGGGAAGGTACAGCACACTACTGACACCTGAGCGTCTGTGTTAGCGGCGCAGGCTTATTCTGGAAAACACCAGTTCAATACAAGCCCCTCAATAACCCAAATAAGCACTGTTGTTTTCAGTCAAAGCTCATTTCACAGCGCACGACTCGAATCGCAGACAGCTCCAGATATTCAGCACGCCAAACATCTGCGACTCATCGGCGATTCTTTCAGATCACGTCTTTAGCCGCCTTTCCACTGCACCAGACATTTAGACACGACTGTCGGAATACGCCCCCATGTGGCAGTCGCACAGTATTTTCAGTGTTGTCGGGCACCATGGGGGAGACGCTGATTCTAGCAGTGTCAGAAATAAAGGATTCTCGCAGTGTCCGAAATAGGAGTGCAAGAGCCTTTATTCTCCGTGTGTTCACCATGGTTGAATGAATGAATAAATAAATGAATACTGAAACTCATAGGCCACTAAAATGTCTGTAATAATATTTTTATTACTCATTTATGAATAGAAATGTTTTTTATTTAATACAAACTTTTTCTGATTAAAAAAAATAATGAAAAAACCCTATTTCTCATCTTGCGTGCACGGACCTGCTTGGACAACACTGAAATACATCACTTCCGGTCGGCCGGTCGCATACGGTCTAGTCGCAGGAGTTCAAATATTTCAACGGATCCGCGGCTCAAATCGGATCCGAATTTTCTGCATACGGAGATGATCGGAACTCCCCGCAGCTCCCGGACTACTCTACCATTGGAAATGAATGACTTCCGGTCTGTTGCTTGTCGTTTGTCGTGTGCAGTGGAAAGGCGGCTTTTGGTGGTTCACACTGTGTGATTGTCGCTTGTGTGCACGAGCACCGATGTGCCTGTGATTTCAGCCGTTTGTCGGCGATTGCTCAACCTGTGGGCGAGTCAAAATCAGGGCTAGAACCATGCAGTCTGAACTCGGCATAAGAGAACGGACTGTTTTAGGAATTAATCTTTACCAGTTGTTGGAATTTGATCATCAGGGGAAAGATGTTAAAGGGCCATGAAACACCAGAACACACGTGTTGAGCTGTTGACAGTCATATATGCGTCTCGAGCTGCTATAAACACTATGAGGACACGTATAACTGACTGAAAATTGGTTGTTTTTGCGTTATTTCCAGCAAATTCGTTCTTCCGGTTTGAAACGAGTTTTTGAGGCTGCGTCACGCCGATGAGATCCATGTGTCTATTCCAGTGTGGAGAGTAGACGTCTGTACCGGCCAGTGCATCGTGTCGTCTCTGAGCGTGCGGCATTAAGTCATGAGAAGGACGTTGTTCAAACCAATCAGCGTGCACTACCTCATTAACATGCATGACAGCTTCGAAGAGTGTAGCTGTTCCAGTGTTCAGACGGCCGAACGACGCCAGGCTGATAAAACAAGTGTAAGAATAAGGATTGTTTGGAGACGCAGGTCTTCAGTGTTGCGTTTATAAATGTGCTCCAGCAAAGGTTTTGCTTTCATTTCCCCGCTATGAGAGCGCAGCTGGACTCACGGTGGATTACAGCACACGCGACGCGCCACAGAAATGCGTCTGTAAGAAACATTTTCACCCGAGAGCTTTCCGCATCTGGAAATGGTGAATCCGGATCTGCCGCTCGTCTCCTTTTAAACACACGGCTCCAGTTGGTGTTCAGTGTCCTGTCACCTGATTGGTCAGTGAGCGATCAGTGGTGTTTGTGTGTTTATTCAGATGGTGAAGTTAGTGTGTATCGTCAGCAGTACTCTCTCAGTGTTTACAGACAGACCTCAGTCAGATGATTAGAGCTGTTGCTGAGTTTACAGCAGGTTAACATCACTACAGTATTATAGACTGAAAGATCCGTGTAAAGTGGAAACATCTTACTCAAACCATTACTGTCGAATTTTCGTCGCATTTAGTGACAGAATAGTGTATACACACAGGGCTTTCTGACCATAGACTGTAAAAGATATGGACGTAGTATCCGTGACGTCACCCTTAGGTTTCTGATGAACCCAAAAGAAGCTACTAGTAGGCGTGGGCAACCGTCGCCATTTTGTTCGCGTGTCATCGCACCAACCGAGGCATACCAAACAAGGGCAAAGAGGCGGAGCGTGGGCGGAGCTACAGGACGCATGCTGGCATTTAGCTAAGAGCTTTCTTATGGGAGAAACACATAATATTTCATTACCTGCAACTCGTTTGTGTTCTGACCACATGTGCTTGGTTGTACACTATATCAATAAAGTGTTTAGTCTGTGGAAAACACTGTTGTAATACATCAAGCCACTTAACATCGTTCTTATGACGTTTTTCAACAGGAAGAAAGTGCGAATTTCATCCAATTACTTCAGATATAGTCTGTGTTAGTAAATGCAGGGCTATTGATGAAATCCAGGCAGAACACTGTATGACAACGCTTCAGATGACGATTTTATAGCCTACAGCTGATCAATCTGTCAGATTCTGGAGTGCATTAGAGTTCTGAAGAACATTATAAATCATAAATTATCCTAAATAAAGCAATTACATTTATAGAGATGGTATAAGTATATAATTTCACTCACCTGGGAAACGGAGGCCATGTGAATGGTTTGTGAGCACAATTAAGTGCACACAGCATGCCATATTATCTGATAATGGTAGGAAATAATTCCAAAAGGCGACTGACTGTGTAAAGCCACATAAAACAACACAAAAATACGATGAATATGCCGAGATCAGTGGCTAATCAGCCGGAATCAGCTGAGGTGACGTGACGGCGACCAGCGGGACTAGCTGTCACTCAAGTGGCCACGCCCTTAATTATGCAAACTTAATTTAGCTTAATATAAAGGAAACGGATGAGTTAGAAAAAAATTCCCCCCCTCACAGTTGTCATGAAGGGTAATATTAGCTATATGAACCAAAATCGCTCTTTGTACCAGGCTCTAAACACCTTTTTTTCTGCTGTAAAATTGGCCATTTCACCAGTGGGCTCATTGGAGATTTGCTCTATTATGGAGCAGGACAGCCAGGACTAGCGGAATTTTCGATGAATTGCAAGTTTTAGTTACTTCCGTATTGGCTTCCCGAGGGAGAGCGGGAGGTTGCCGCTTGTTTCTGACGCTGCCTACCGAGAGCATCTAGGTACCGAGAAACATGGAGGATTTTGTTTTCCAGAAATACGGCGTGCGTTTTAAACACTCCATTAAATCTGCACTCCTCCAGCAGTTACTCACATTTAATATCTGGTTTGTCACAGGGGACACGCCGGAAATGCTCCTGAATAAACGTGAAAGTGCCAAACTGCAGTTAAAGTCCAGAAATTAATAATTTGGAAAATAATTAGATGACTGACGTCCATGTAAACACACTCACTGTCTTTCTCCCCTGCGTCTGTGTGTTTGTTTGAAAGTCAGCGCATGCACATTGATAACTCCCATTTATATGCAAAACCTTCCCTCTTTCCCTCCCCTGACACTCCCACCTAAACAGCTGGACACGCCCACTTTCCTGAGCTTTTGCAGACTAGAGGTGTGAAAACACCCTGCTGGGACTGGGGGGTTTCGTGGCCCTTTAAAGCAAACACAAATCAATCTGCTCCATTACAGTGGTAAATATTCTGAATGTTCAATAATAATAAACGCCTGTATTAGACGTGTCGTGGCTTCGGTGTTGCTGTTCTCTGGTGATTTCTGTAATCTGTAAGTTGTTATTTTAATAAGAGCGTCTGCTAAATGAACATATGTGCTGTAAATGTGCTGTTGTGTTCAGGTGTCTGCTAATAAAGGAGAGATCGGTGACGCTACGCCCTTCAATGATGCTGTCAATGTGCAGAAGGTCTCCAACCTGCTGTCTGAGTACGGCTACCATCTCAGAGGAAATGAGGTCACTGCTCAAATTAACATATTCATAAAGATTATCTTCAAACTATGACCATATTAATAGATTGTTGAAATTAGGACCTCATTAATAATGATGAACTATGATCATAATGATGAAGATACGTGTGTGATGAAGGTGTTTATTCCTGCAGGTTCTGTATAACGGCTTCACGGGTCGTAAACTGACGTCTCAGATCTTCATCGGTCCCACTTATTACCAGCGTCTGAAGCACATGGTGGACGATAAGATCCACTCCAGAGCCCGCGGGCCGGTGCAGATCCTCAACAGACAGCCCATGGAGGGGCGATCACGGTCAGGCACTATTTTATTTTTTTATTTAATTAAATTTTTAAATTAAATTTTATTCCATGTTATGTTATTTAATTTATTTAATTTTTATTTTATTATTTTTTTATTTTAATTAAATTTTATTATTTTTTATTTATTTACTTAATTTTTTTATTTGACTTTATTCTTTATTAAATTAATTTTAATTAATTTTATTTCAGGTTATGTTGTTTTATTTATTTAATTTTAATTTTATTTAATTTTATTTAATTTTATTATTTTTTATTTATTCTTTTATTTTATTTATTCTTTTACTTTATTTTTTAATTTTGCTTAATTTTTTAAAATTTATTTATTTTTATTTATTTATTTTATAAAATTTTTTCATTTAATTGATTATTATTTTTTTTTTTTAATATTTTATTTTAATTAATTTTTTTCCTTTTTTATAAATTTTACATAATTGTTTAATTTTATTATTTTATTAAATTTTTTTTTTATTTAATTTAAATTTTATTTTATTTAATTGAAAAAAGGTTTTAATTTTTTTCTCATTTTTATGAACATTTATTATTTAATTTCATTTGTTTTTATTTTATTTATAAAATTTATTTTTATTAATTTTGTTTTATTTTCTTTTATGAACATGTATTAATATTTTAGTTTTATTTGTTGTTGTTTTTATTAACCTTTTTTTTCCACTGTATTTTTTTATTAAATTTCATCTTAATTTTATTTATTAACATTTATTTATTTTTATTTTATTTTATTAACCCAAAACTAGAAATCAGTGCTGAGCTTTCCTGATGTGTGTTACGCAGCTGCTTATGAAGGCGAAAGATCTGCAGTTTCAAAGATCAAGATAATTGAAGATTTGAGACTTTAATCGTATAAACTAAAATTATTTAGTCTTTAATCTCATATTGTGATCATGGCTTAACTCTTTATTTATGCTAATAGTGTTAGGATCTAACCAATCACACTGAGGTTGACCAATCAGAGCCGAGTAGAGTCTCAGAAAGGCGGGGCTTAGAGACTGAACCTTTGAACCTGCTGTTTCAGACGCCGAGAGAAAAGAGCAGATTCTATAGTGTCTTCATGAGAAAATGACCATTATTGTGTGTGTGCCTGCAGTGACGGCGGTCTGCGTTTCGGAGAGATGGAGCGTGATTGTCAGATCGCTCACGGAGCCGCTCAGTTCCTGAAGGAGCGTCTGTTCGAGGCCTCGGACCCGTATCAGGTGCATGTGTGTAATCTGTGCGGACTCATGGCCATCGCTAACACACGCACACACACCTACGAGTGCAGAGGCTGCAGGAACAAAACACAGGTGAGCGCACTGTTTCAGAAGTAATGAGTCGCAGTGAAGAGAGTTTTCCTAAAACTAGCTAAATAATCTGCCGATGGGGGAAGCAGAATAAAATAAATAATAAAATAAATACAAATATTAAATAAATAATAAAATAAATATAAATATTAAATAATAAAATAAATTGAATTGAACAATATATATTGAATAATATAAATAGCATACAAAATATAAAATACAAACTAATAAAATAAATACCAATGTAAAATAAAAAATAAAATAAATACAAATAATTAATATAAATAAAATGCTAAATATAAAATACAAACTAATAAAATAAATACAAACATTTAATAATATAAATAAAATAAATACAAAATAATTAAATTAAATACAAATAATTAAATAATATAAATAAAATAAATAATAAAATAAATGCAAATACAAATAATTAAATAACATAAAAAACAGACAAAATATAAAATACAAATTAATATAATAAATACAAATAAATAATAAAATAAATACAAATAATATAAAAAAATACAAAATATAAAATACAAACTAAGAAAATAAATAAAAATAATTGAATAATATAAATAAAATAAATACAAATAATTTATATAAATAAAATGCAAAATATAAAATACAAACTAATAAATACAAATATTAAATAATATAAATAAAATAAATACAAAATAATTAAATTAAATACAAATAATTAAATAATATAAATTAAAATAAATAATAAAATACAAATAATTGAATAATATAAATAAAATATAAAAACAAACTAATAAAATAAATATAAATATAAAAAAATAAATACAAATAATATAAATAAAATGCAAAATATAAAATACAAACTAAGAAAATAAATACAAACATTAAATAATATAAATAAAATAAATATAAAATAATTAAATTAAATACAAATAATTAAATATAAATAAAATAATAAAATAAGTACAAATAATTGAATAACATAAATACCATACAAATTCATAAAATAAATACAAATATAAATTTAATAAATAATAAAATGAATACAAATATAAATAAAATAAATAATAAAATAAATACAAATAATATAAATTAAATACAAAATATAAAATACAAACTAATTAAATAAATACAAATATTAAATATAAATAAAATATATACAAAATAATTAAATAATACAAATAATTAAATAATATAAATAAAATAGATAATAAAATACAAATAATTGAATAATATAAATAAATACAAAATATAAAATACAAACTAATAAAATAAATTCAAACATAAATAAGAAAATTAAAAATATATATACAAATAATTAATATAAATAAAATACTAAATATAAAATACAAACTAATAATATAAATAAAAAATTATTTAAAATTTAAATTTATTTTATTATTTAATTATGTAAATAAACTAAAATACAAAATATGATAGAATAATTGTGAAAAGCTCCTAAAGCAGTGTTCTGCTGGTGTAATGGTGTACCTGTTCTCCTGCAGATCTCTCTGGTGCGGATGCCGTACGCCTGTAAACTCCTGTTCCAGGAGCTGATGTCCATGAGCATCGCCCCACGCATGATGACCAGCTGAGCACACACACACACACACACACTCACACACTCACACACACAGGGCGCTTCACTGCTTCTCTTATTGTTTTCAAGTGTCGTCATTATTGTAGAGCAGATCTTTTGTCTGCTAAACACCAATAAAATAAACTTCTTTTCTAAAATAAGAGTGTTTTCATGCATGTTTGATAGCAGAGTTTCCCACACAGACAACGACGCTCCATCTGGACCTCTTTATTCATGAGTGATGTACAGATATCAAAACATACAGATATGAACGCATCAGATGCTCACAGCTGTAGAAGATGACACGAGACATTATAAATCAGCTATTAGGTCTTAAAACATTAAGAAAATAGTCATTTACTGGAAGTTTCCCCATTCACACCATTCTATATTTAATATGCAACACTTTTTTTTTGTTCTATACTAACTTTCAGTGTAATTATGTGGTGTGAATCTTAAAGTTTATATGTGGTAGTATATAAAACATTTCCTTTCAGCCCTATGCAATAAATCCTACTTGATAAATGTAGAGTAAATGATCCTAAAGGGGCAGTTCACACAAAAATGATCATTTCTTCATCATTTACTCACGCTTAAGTGGTTTTACAAGTGTCTTTTGTTGAACACAATACAAGATAATCTGAAGAGAACGCTGGAAAGAGCAGACGTTTGTGTTCGAGAGGAGAAAAAACCACAACAAGATGAAGAAATGATGACAGAATTGACATTTTAGTCACTGTAATGCTTCTAGAGAACATCTAAACATTAGAGATACAGCTGACGCGGTAGGAGTATGTTCAGCACCACTGACAACACGTACAGTGTGTGTGTGTGTGTGTCACCAAATACACATCATGGAAAACAACAAAGAGAAGCAAAGCATGCATCTGATAAGTGTTCAGTTGAGATAAACGTGATGTTCCCTATGAAGTGTGCAGGGAGACGTGTGTGTACTGCTGTGTCTGGGAGATGTTGGTGTTTTCCGAGGCATCCTACGGGCAGATGCAGATGCAGGAGGTATAAACATGAAGGCTGGAGTAGTGTCCGTGTGCTGGTGTTGTTGGCGTGAGCGATGTTCAGTGCTTCGTCATGTCTGTCCTCTCACAGCTCGCTGTCCTTCACTGCACACAAACAAGGAGACAGAGTTTAGTTTGAGGTGCTTGAGCGTGTACATGTGATGCTTTCAGAATAGTTGATCAGGTCTGCTTGATGTTAGGTGGCTGTAACTGCGCAAAAATATAAATACACCACATTTATTGTGTTCATATAGTATGCACAGGCACACTTCTGCTGCTGCGGATGTGGGATGTGTGTGGGGACATTCATTGCTCAGTGGAAAGCAGCAGCGTGGACGTTCTGTATGTTCTCTGGAAACTCTTGTGTTGTTTGGACTCTGCTTTTAGAAACAATCCACCAATCTGATCTGGGCTGGAATGCTGGAGCGTGACTGAAGAGTAGCAGTATTATGATGGACTGAGGCTCAGGGTCTGCTGTTTTTACAGTGAACGGGAGGATCTCTTATCAGTGAAGCATCTCGCTGACAGCCCGAGAAAACAGCAGTGCATGATGGGACACGTCTGACATGTGAAGATCAGGCCTGGAGCATGAAGTGTGGAGTACTGCTGACCTCCAGTCACTCACTGATTAGCAAGTACACAACTGAATGTTGGAGTGATACAATCTGTTAGATTACACATTCATGGTACTTTTGGGTTACATTTAGATTACATTTACTGAACATTGATTCTGATGTAATCTGATTACTTTTATTATACATTTTATGGTGACATAATCGGACTACTTTTGAATTACATTTAGATTACTTTTATTACACATTTATGGTGACGTAGTCTGACTTTTGGGTTACATTTAGTGAACATTGATTCTGATGTAATCTGATTACTTTCAGATTACTTTTATTACACGTTTATGGTGACAATCTGACTACTTAAGGATTACATTTACTGAACATTAATTCTGATGTAATCTGATTACTTTCGGATTACTTTTATTACACATTTAGAGTGACGTAATTGACTATTTAAGGATTACATTTAGATTACACATCTATTCTGACGTAATTGGACTACTTTTGAATTATTTTTAGATTACTTTTATTACACATTTATGGTGACGTAATCTGACTTCTTTTGGGTTTCATTTAGGTTACATTTACTGAACATTGATTCTGATGTAATCTGATTACTTTCGGATTACTTTTATTACACATTTATGGTAACGTAATCTGACTACTTTTGGATTACATTTAGATTACACATCTATTCTGATGTAATCTGACCTCTATTAGATTACATTTACTTGACATTAATTCAGATGTAATCTGATTACTTTTATTACACATCTATTCTGACGAAATCGGACTACTTTTGGATTACATCCAGATTATTTTTGTTAGACATTCATGGTGACGTAATCTGACTACTTTTGGGTTACATTTAGATTACATTAATTCTGATGTAATCTGATTACTTTCAGATTACTTTTATTACACATTTATGGTGACGTAATCGGACTACTTTTTGATTACATCCATGGTGTGCATTTGGCCACCATGTAAATGATCCAGATGACACATGATCCGCTATAGTGATGCTGTGACTGTGGATCAGTAGTTCACTCACCCGTCTGCACAGGAATATCGCTGATGGATTCCACCACATGTATGGAGCCCACAGCGGACGCTTCTCCCTGGGTGTTGCTGGCGTGGCACTCGTAGGATCCGTCCTCAGCTTTGGTGAGGGGTGAGATCTGTGCACAAGGCAGCAGTGTTCACAAAACACCCTCAGTTTGTGTTTTACATTAAATCACACTTTTTTACGAGTTACTTCAAAAAAGTAAACTGTTATTGGATTATATTATTACAATTGTAATTAAATCACTTAATTACTCTGTCTGAAAAGTAACAAAGTTCTTAAAAGTACTTTAATTACTTTTGTAAATACTAGACCGCATACGTCTCTGTGCATAGATTGTAGATTACATTTATAACAGCTTTATGGTGACGTAATCTGACTACTTTTGGGTTACATTTGGATTACTTTTATTACTTATTTATGGTTATGTAAATGGATTACATTTGGGTTACATTTAGATTACATTTATTACACTTATGTAA
>CAIGQQ010031420.1:92349-102386 GCA_903798035.1 Danio albolineatus
TATCACATATACATAATAAATATATATAACACACACACATATTATGTCAAAACAAACTTTTATTTTGGATGTGATTAATCACGATTAATTTTTGGACAGCCCTAATATATATACAATTTCATAAAACACTACACTACTGTGCTTTAAACTGTCCAAAAGTAATGATAAAGTAACTCCGCTGCGCGTTGTGTGGTACTTTGCCTTCACGTCGTGCATTAAAATCCTTTAACGCACAGCAAGGCGTTGATTATCCCTTACATGTATATGTACACACACACATAACCTCAGTAAACCCCAGTACCTCCATATAGAGCTGCGTCCCTGCAGAATGACGGCTGTGAATCGAGTCAGTTTCTGGGCATGGATCTGTAGCCACTGCTGCTGGTCTTCATACTGCGCACACCAGCCTCCATCATAGATATCTCCATCCTCCACGCCAGACTGCAGATACAAACACAGTCATGAGCATATGACAATCAATATAACTACGATTATGGTGATATTGATTAATGACATTTTCTTCAAAGCTGCATTGAGTTGATCAGGAATCCAGCACAATCAGTCAAATATCATTACAGTTTGAAAATAGCTCAATATTTAGTCACCTATGATCTATTGCTGTGATGTACAGCTGAATTTGCAGTGGTCATTCTGCAGGGTAAGCCCTTTAAAGGGGTTAGGGCACAGGGAGGAGGCCTTTTGAATGGAATGCAGTGCAAATTAGATTCATTCATTCATCCATTCATCCACCTATTCATTCATTCATCCACCCATTCATTCATACATCCACCCACCCACCCATTCGTTTATTCATTCATCCACCCACCCATTCATTTATTCATTCATAAATCCACCCACACACCCATTCATTTATTCATCCATTCATTCATTTATTCATCCATCCACCCATTCATTCATCCATCCAACCATCCATCCATCCATCCATTCATTCATTCATTTATTCATTCGTTCATTCATCCACCCATTCATTCATTCATTCATCCACCCATTCATTCATCCATCCATCCATCCATCCATCCATCCATCCATCCATCCATCTGTCCATCCATTCATTCATCCACCCATTCATTCATTCATTCATTCATCCACCTATTCATCCATTCATTCATTCATCCACCCATTCATCCACCTATTCATTCATTCATCCATCCATCCATTCATCCACCCATTCATTCATCCATCCGTCCATCTGTTCATTCATTCATTCATTTATTTATTCATCCATCCACCCATTCATTCATTCATTCATTCATTCATCCATCTATTCATTCATTCACCCACCCAGCTATTAATTCATTCATTCATTCATTCATTTATTCATCCATCCATCCACCCATTCGTTCATTCATTCATCCATTCATTCATCCATCCATCCATCCATTCAATCATTCATTCATCCATCCATTCATTCATCCACCCACCTATTCATTCATCCACCTATTCATTAATCCATTCATTCATCCACCCATTCATTCATTCACCCACCCACCCATTCATTAATTCATTCATCCATCCACCCATTCATTCATTCATCCACCCATTCATTCGTTTAATAACCCATTCTTCATCAACCCACCCATTCATTCATTCATCTACCCATTCATTCATCCATTCATTCATTCATTCATTCATTCATCCACCCATTCATTCCTTCATTCATTCGTTCATTCAGTGGTGAAGTACATGCCAATAATTTATTTTTACATCAAAAGTTAACACGTTAAGGTGCTGTAGGTACACTTTCCATGCACTTACTATACTAATCACAATCAGTTTTGCATAATGCACATTATGCACATGCTGGAGTTATGCTACCCACTGCGCCACCGTGAGGCCCACAAGTGCTTTTATGTAACTTTAATATTAATGAGTTAATCGGATTTCTACTGAATTCTTTTAGTTATTCAACGTTTACCGTAATATCTTTAGTCAGTTGGACTGATGTTAGTTGAGATGACTATAAAAGCTCAGTTCCATTTAGGAAGCAAGACTTTTTTACAGTGCATAAGGCTTTATTAGCTGTGTGCATCACCTGTATGTTGAGTCGACCCCTGTGCGGCCCCAGGCCCCTGCGCAGGTATGAAGAGGCGTGAATCTGCGAGTCTTTCACTCTCAGAGACTCCAAACCCAAAGGAGGACACTCTGAGGAGCAAAGAGAAGCCAGTGATGGGGTCCTCCAACGCTGCTTCATGCATACAGGGTTATTTACACTGTTAAAGCTTAGTGAAGTGCTCTGACATGGCTATTTTTTAATGTTTGACATAATCTCAACTGAAACCTGAAATAAGCATGTTAGCCAACAGCATGTTGATTGATCAGCGCTCTGCCAGTGAGAGTGGTTGAGCTCATGCACATCAAATGAGAAGAAGGGGGCGGGGCATGTCAGACTCTAGGAGAGTGCATCCAATGCTTTTTAATGTGCTCACCTAACCACACCCCTTACCCTACTCCTCACAGTGATATCACTCGCTCCATTGAGTGCATTGGTGCAGTGCAATCTGAGCTGCATCCAATGCTTTTTAATGTGTTCACTTAACCCCACCCCTGACCCTACCCCTCACAGTGATGTCACTAACATTGTGTCTGACACTGCATCGTGAAAGATGCAGTCTCAGCTTGCATAATAAAGGCTGCATCCAGATACTATAGGAATCTAGGGCATTTGATTGGTCAGGAGATTAGATGAGGAACTGAAGTATGAGGAGACATGAATAAAACCCTTGATTCATTTAGGCGGCAGTGACAAACTACAAGCTTCACATGCTTATATCAGTTCTGGATCTTCTAAATGTGAATTTAATCACTGTTTTGGACACACTAGCTTATAGATACCCTAAAAACAATTATTAGTTATTAGTTATTTGTAGGGCCAGACGGAATCTGCTGACATTTTGCTAATTCTGTGGAGTATTTTGTTAAAAATCTGCAGATTTATGCGGAACGATTTTAAGGCCCCGTTTACACTAGTGCGTTTTCGTTTTAAAACGCATAAGTTTTGCTGCGGTTACGCCATCCGTCCACACTACGCCGGAGTTTTCGAGGTGCGAAAACGGAGCGTTTTGAAAACGCTGGAAAGAGCGTTTCCATTCTAAAACGCTGCTGTTGCGTTTCAGTGTGGATGGAGGGAAACGGATATCTTTGAAAACAGTTTCACTGTAAACACTGTATTTTGGATAGCCATGGATGTTTTATATTCATTTGTTACTGTAAGTAACAGCTCGACCTCGTCGTCTGTCCACTAAAAGACCTCTCTTGCTTTCTTTACCATCGCGTTCATCGTTCAACCAGCGTTTGTTGACTAACAATAACCAAACGCCGAGCGAGACACGTGCTTCCTGTTTATACTTGAACACACATGCCCAGAGTGCACCAATGGTCACGTGATATACGTTTCTGGTGGAGGGAGATCTGTTGAGATACGCTAGTGTGGACGCGGATCGTTTTCATGCTAAAACGCCGTTTTTATACTAAAACGCACTAGTGTAAACGGGGCCTAAGAGTATCATAACTAAAAATTTAATATATGAAATAAAAAGTAACACCTTTTTAACTGTTATTTAATGTTTACTATGCGAATCCAATTAGATCCACTTTATTTGGTAAACAAAGCAAGTCTCTCGTATAAAATCTCTACTAAAAGACAGAAAATAGCACTTTACAAACCATAGAATATTTTCATATTGAAATTAATTTGAAAACTGAATAATTATAATTGTACATACATTTACACCTACATACATTAGTCAATAAACAGAATCAATGATGG
This sequence comes from Danio albolineatus, assembly GCA_903798035.1. NCBI lineage: Eukaryota > Metazoa > Chordata > Actinopteri > Cypriniformes > Danionidae > Danio > Danio albolineatus. The sequence goes on from CAIGQQ010031420.1 coordinate 96,137, forward strand.
GCTGAAATTCTGCGGAATTCTGCGCGCGCAGATTCCGTGTGGCCCTAGTTATTAGTAATTATTTGGACAAAACCGAGTCTGTTTCTCAGTATGCGTTCTCAAGTGATCCTGTCTGTAGTAACTTCATCATCAACTAACATAGTTCAGTTCCAATGCATGAAGCCACAAGAACAGCGGACTCATGACAGAACCCTGATGCATTCCTGATATTAAGGATGCATCGAATGCAGATTAAGGCCCAATCCCAATTCTCCCCCTTAGCCCTTCCCCCTACTCCTCGTTTTGCGCATTCACGTCAAGGGGTAGTGGTGTCCCAATTCTCTTTAGCTTGAAGGCGTAGGGCTAAGGGCGAGGGGTATACACCCCTTCCAACGAAGATTTTTCAGGACCACACTTAAAACGGAGGGGTAAGAAAATTTCCCAGAAGGCACCTGCCACAGCGGCAGGATAGCTGAACCCGGAAGTAAGGAGATCCACAAATGAGTCTTTTTTGTCATTATTATTAATTTTTTACGACAAACAAACACACGTTTTAATATATTCATAACCGCGTTTGTGTTGTACTGTCATGCTTTTAAAAAAAAATGAAAAAAAAAAACCCGCTAAATTTTGGATCTATAATCCATAATCATAACTCCTGTCCAGCAGTCCCACAACATTCTGCCACTGGATGACACTGGAATACCCTGTCAGTAATGTCTAGTGTCTGGGAATGAGCTTTTACAGTGTCTGCTATAATGTTAATGTTGTTTTCATGTGTTTACACAGATAAATATGGCCACTGTGTAAACACACAGAACAGTTACGATCTTATCGCCACATTAGATGGTTATGATAACATAATATACGCCTTCAGTGATTTCCTGAAGATAAACACCAAACAATAACACAACTGGAGTAACTCCAGCAGTCGTGATCGTCTGATCTCATATGAAGCAGGAGATGGCGATGACATATGATGACGTGTGCAGGGGTTGAAGTGCTGGAACAATTCTTAGGGGGAAGTTTTGAAGCCCTTCCCCTTAACCCTCGGTTGTAAAGGGGAAGGGGAAGGGTACAAAAATAGAATTGGGATTGGGCCTAAGTCAACTTCAGGTTTCTAGTGGCGCTTTAATTTATCAAAAAACTGTCACAAAAACACTTTACCCCTTGTGTGCTGTTGGGTCATTTTCATCCACCCTGGGCTTAATTTGGCCTCAGCGTTCTCTGTGTTTCAGCAAATGTGATGATTTTTGCTGACTAATCTTATTTTGATGCAAGTTTAGGGAAAATGTTCATAAACACATCAACACACACTGTGTTCAGACTGACTCTCCTGTGGTGATGATGGTGCTGTTTCTCCTCCATTGACTTCCATTATAATCTCATTTATTGACTGTGAAGCCCTGACAGCAGATAATCCTGCATTACTGACTGCTGCTGGGTTAATTAGGTACAATTAGTCATTTTTGCAAAATTCTAATAATGTAAATGAAATAATGTATGAATAATGTAATAAAATAAATGTGAAAAAAAAATAAAATAAAATAAAATAATAATAGGGCGTCACAGTGGCGTAGTGAGTAGCACGTTCGCCTCACAGCAGGAAGGTCACTGGTTCGAGTCTCGGCTGGGTCAGTTGGTGTTTCTGTGTGGAGTCTGCATGTTCTCCCCGTGTTGGTGTGGGTTTCCTCCGGGTGCTCCGGTTTCCCCCACAGTCCAAACACATGCGCTATAGGTGAATTGGGTTGGCTAAATTGTCCATAGTGTATGAGTGTGAATGGATGTTTCCCAGAGATGGGTTGCAGCTGGAAGGGCATCCGCTGCGTAAAACAAATGCTGGATAAGTTGGTGGTTCATTCCGCTGTGGCGACCCCGAATTAATAAAGGGACTAAGCCGAAAAGAAAATGAATGAATGAAAATAAATGTGATTATAATGGAAGTCAATGGGACAAAACCAGCACAAACATCACCACAGGAGAGTCAGTTTGAACAGCACACAAGGGTTAAATATTCCTCTCCTGAAGTCCTGTGAAAGTGCTCAGGCTCTGGTTTATCTGACTCAGGCTGATGTTCGCTCTGTCAGCGTTTCTCAGTTGTTCATCTGAGCGAGGTCTGATTCTCCAGCTCATGTTCAGACATCTGGATTAGCTCCTGCCGCTGGTCTTGTCTTTATGAGCTGTGTGTTGTAGTTGTAGTAAACACAACCGCTGAAAATATCACATGGCAGTCCTGCAGTTCTCTTGCTCCTAGTGTTGCATTAAATTATTGATTTATTCATTTTCTTCAGCTTAGTTCCTTTATTAATCAGGGGTCACCACAGTGGAATGAACCGCCAACTATTCCAGCATATGTTTTATGCAGCGGATGCCCTTCTAGATGCAACCCATCACTGGGAAACACTCATTCACACACACACTCATACACTAGGGCCAGTTTAGTTCATCAGTTCCTCTATAGTAGGCCTGTCACGATATCTATGTTTTGTTGTACGATATATTGCACCAAAAAATATCGCGATAAACGATATTGTGGTCATTTTAAAACCATTTTAGGCCACTCATGATGCTACTCAATTCTGGCATTACATAATAACGCAAGTACACTATTCAAAAGAACACATAAATTGGTAACACTTTATAATAACTACACACTATGAATCATCTATGAAGCATTAGCAAATAGTGAATTCATTATTTGTTAATCATTAACTCTGCATTAATAAACGTTAGTAAGCAGTTTATACCTGCAGCTACAAATGCTCTATTCTTGACTTATAAGCAGGGCCAGACGGAATCTGTGCACATTTTTTGCTATTTCTGCTGAGTATTTTGTTAAAAATCTGCGGATTTTGTTGATTTGAATAATTTATTAACCGTTTACTACCTCATTCTGAGTGATTGTTAAAAACCACCAAATATTCTTAAATAACTGGTTAGTAAATAATGCGATACTTAATTTAGTAAAGAAAAACGAATCAATAACAAAGTATGAAAACACAATTATCAAGCACATTATAAATGTACTTTTAAGTCAAGAATAGAGCATTTGTAGCTGCAGGTATAAACTGCTTACTAACGTTTATTAATGTAGTCTTAATGCTTAACTGATGATGAATTCACTATTTGCTAATGGTTAATAAATGATTCATAGCGTGTAGTTATAATAAAGTGTTACCCATAAATTAAATATTCTTAAGAACAAAATATTAATTTAGTCATTTTAATAATTTAATGTTTAGGCATTGGAATCAGAATGTGAAAACACATATCAAAACAAATAATAAATAAATGTAAAAAAAATGCAAGGTAAAAAGTAACAGAGGCACCCATATGGTATGGTAAATACTATAGTGTTTTTTTAATCATACTGACACTGACACCTCCAATAGAGATACAGTAGAGAGATTGTGCAATCAGCTAAAATGTTGCAAGAACTGTTTTTTACGTATGGGCGATATATATTGCATCACCAAAAACTATTGAGGTCATGTCCATGTATTGTGCGATAAGTCGATATATTGATTATTGTGACAGGCCTATAGCGCGTGTGTTTGGACTGAGCACCCGGAGGAAACCCACACCAACACGGGGAGAACATGCAGACTCCACACAGAAACACCAACTGACCCAGCCGAGACTCGAACCAGAGACCTTCTTACTGTGAGGCCACAGTTATAACCACCGTGCCGCCCCACTGAGTGTTTTTCCTTCACCTGTAGCTCGATCAGTCCTGCAGATGTTTAGTGCATGTCTTTATTTCCGTCGGCCGGATATAAGACGTGTGCTACTCTGACCGCAGCATTCCTGCAGTGTTTAATCAATGGAAAATCCGGCTTCAGCTTCTGTGGTTTGTGTGTTCAGCGGAGAAACTCCTGCTGGATGACCCAGTTGGCTTTTAGATCAGGAGGAGGAAGATCTGCATGTGGAGAGAGTGATGTAACAGTGCTGAGGTGTGTGATCATGAACCGTAATCGTGGGGTTATTTTAAAGAGAAAATAAATAAACCCATGCATGTTTTTATAAATGCATGAAATATTAACTGGAAAATGTTTACTGTAGGGTGGCACGGTGGCTCAGTGGTTAGCACTGTTATCTCACAGCAAGAAGGTCGCTGGTTCGAGTCTCGGCTGGGTCAGTGGGTGTTTCTGTGTGGAGTCTGCATGTTCTCCCCGTGTTGGTGTGGGTTTCCCCCACAGTCCAAACACATGCGCTGTAGGGGAATGGGCTATATGCACTGCTAGTGTGTTTCAGCCAATGGTAAACTTCCGGTTTCTGTGACTATTTTAAATTTGATAAGGTTCATCTTACAGCATCAATGTTACATAGCGAAAGCACCGCGCTACGCACATAAGGTTAAGGATGACCGTCTATTAAAAGAGGTCACCCGGAGTCCCCGTTCCTGCTTCCCCAAGCACACACACAGAGGCCAAGTTGTCAAAAAGGGGTAACAGATTAAACAAATGTTTCCAATATCAAAATTAAATGTCAGGGAACAAAAGGCCATAACAACAAACAAAACAAAGTACTCTATCTAATATTAGATCTCTTACCTAAAGCGAAAAATACATTTATGCAAATAATACAAAAATTCTACCCTCCTTAACTATCCATTAAACAGGAGAAAACGTGACAAAAAAAGGGGTTTCCCTTAGATCATTCAGCAGTAAATAAACATTTAGCCACAGCTAACACAGGATACCGTCCTAGTTTTTAACCGAGTATCTCATCAGATGACTTTATAAAAGGGTTGCCGACAGGAAAGAAACAATCAGCCATCGCTAATGCAAGGTACCGTCCTATTACCAAAATTAACAGAGCATCTCACCAGATAACTTTGGAAAAGGGGTTTCGGACAAGAAGAATTCACTGCCACACAGAGAACTTAGAGCAATCTGCTCACACACACTACAGCGAGGGGAAACAGGAAGAGAACTCGATGAACAGCGCCAACAGCGTGCTTTTATAATGGGCGCCGCCCCTCTCACAGCTGCACCTGATCCCCGCTCATATGGAGAGAAAGAAAGAGACAGATGAGGGAGGATACAACACACAGGAACAATACACACCAGCATTGTCAAAATAAGTTACTCAATATGTAACAATCGACATCATAATGTAATTAAAATACAACCAGTTCAATAAACTTAAGCATTCATTTAGTTGTTCAAGCGTAAAATGAGAGGATAGACTGTGTAACCGCTAGTGCTGTCAGTACTTTTCACATTTAAAAGAGATGCCAAAGAAAAATGGAGTTTAATGCAGTGCTTCTCGCCCGGTCTGAAAGCCACTTTACATCGAATATCTATCAGGAAGTGAAGATCACTCATTTTTAAAGAAAACATATCTTAAAGGTGGTGATTTTGTAATGGAAAGACAGCATACCGGAAGCCGTCGGGCTTGCTGGCTGAAAATTAAAAGTGTGCATAAACCCCATTGAGGAACTCAACTGGCCGTAGTGTATGAGTGTGTGAGTGTGTGTGTGTGTGTGTGTGTGTGTGTGTGTGTGAATGTGTGTGTGAGTGAATGAGTGTGTATAGTTGTTTCCCAGTACTGGGTTGCATCTAAACGGGCATCCACTGTGTAAAAAATATGCTGGATTAGTTGGCGGTTCATTCTGCTGTGGTGACCCCTGATGAATAAAGAGACTAAGCTGAAGGAAAATGAATGAATGAATGTTTACTCTATATTAAAGGGGTAGTTCACCCAGAAATGAAGTTCATTCAGCAATTACTCATGCGGTTTCAAACCTTTGAGTTGCTTTCATTCTGTTGAACACAAATGCAGATAATTTGAAGAATGCTGAAAACTGCTAGGAGCTAGCTAAGCTCTATTCACCTACTTTTATGCATATTTTGGTTTGATGGAAACACCAACACACACATTCATTCATTTTCTTTTTGGCTTAGTCCCTTTATTAATCATCGGTCGCCACAGCGGAATGAACCGCCAACTTATCCAGCATTTGTTTTATGCAGCGGATGCTGAGTAAAGTCTGCGCCTGCGCTTCAGTGCTGTAGTGTGTGCTGATCTGACAGATATAAGTGTGTGTGTGAGGGTCTCTGCGTCAGTAATGTGGGTCTCCAGCTCTCCACTGCTGCAGATGTGAGATGTTGTGCTGATTGTAGACGGCCTCAGCCCTCCGTCAGGATGGAGATGCTGATGCTCTAACTGATGGTTCATGACATGTTCCAGTTTGCACATTTTTGAATGGAAACACAGGCACTGACATCCACAGTAGAGAAATAAAAGACTAACGTTAAGCATTAAT
>CAIGQQ010031431.1:0-13138 GCA_903798035.1 Danio albolineatus
AGCTAATTCTTTAAGTACCGGACATCGTAGATGGTCCAGGCACTACATATATTGGTGGAGTAAAATTTGGGCAGTATTTGAACTAACTTCTAAGCGCATAAAACCCCTGAAACACGTTGTTAATCTATTTTTGACCGTAAAGATAGATTAGAGAATTTGCTACACGTATGTCATTACTCTATGATGGTACCATGCGTTTTATTGCTTGACTGCATTTTGGAGTGTTGTTGAGAAAGTAAAACTGCTTTTTATTCGTCCGCCGTGACGAACAGCGCATAAACTGCAGTAAATTCGTCCGCTGAGACGAACTGTAAAGCCGCTTTAAGAGCGCAGAAAGAGGTAAATAAGCGTGTCCCTCATTTATCCTCTTCAAAGGGCCTGTACAGTGTGATTTCTTACGCCGCGAGTCCCGGCTCTGAAATCAGCTGTAATTTTCTCCTGGCAACGGGGTTTAGAATAAATCAACCCAGCTTTGCCGTTTTATTCGCTAAAGGTAGTGAATTAAAGAACGCGGTGCTTAGGTAACTGTGTTGTATGTTTTTGGAGAAATATTTGTCTTGATCAAGTTTGTGTGGTTGAATCCACAGCCGTGTTACTGCATAAGCAGACTCTAACACGAAGTGCTGAGATCGCTGATCTAGCATTAATCCCAGGTAACCTGGTGATTAAAACTTTGCTTTGCACTGATAGGGTAAATAATCTTAACAGTGCTCGTGACCATACAGCGAGGACCCGCGGCCTCTATAGTGTATTACCCGATAATCGCTAGAGCTGTATTCACTGGTCACTGCTCATCGGAAAGATACGTTTCTGAATGATGCTATTGTGGGTGTAAAAAGCGTAACGCTTGCGAACTGCTATTTTGCCACTCTGTGAGTCGCCATAGCAACGACCCCACCCGGACGTCCTGAGAGACGCGCCGGAACTTCAGTCACTCGCGCATGCGCAGCTCGCCAGCGCCGACTTGAACTGAAAACGTAAACAAGCCTAGCATACGGCTAAGCTAATCAACGCTAACGCGTTGCATTGAAGTATATGTGTGTCTAGCGATATTGAAGGCTAGCGCAAAGCATTTGGTGGTCATTTAAATGCATTGTATGGCTAATGTTAAAATGAACCTTGACTCACGCTAGCGGATTTTCAGTCTTTTGATGTTTTCTCTTCATGCTTATCCCATGTTCTCCTTTTCCCGGTTGGAAAGTTCTAAAGCTAATAAAGGTGTACGATCTCATTGTTGATTTTTAATCACATTTGTCTAAACTGATTTTGGCGCAATTTTGGCCTATCTCATTAGCTGGAACTCTCATAAGCTGTTGGTTTTGTGGAAAACGAATTATAGGTTAATCAAATTAGTATAACCCTATGTTCCCCGAGTCATTTAAAGTGTAAATGCTTTTATCGAAACCACGCAACCTGTAAGAAGAACCATTTCTTATTACGGTTGATTTGGAAGTCGATTTATAAGCATCGTGTTAAGTTTAATCATAACTTTAATTGTCCTTCAGACTTTAATGACTATCTCAGTTGAGTTGTCACCATTATCATTGCTGTTTGGAAACTTGAACTTCATTCATAGTCAATGATACGGGGCTACCCTCCCTCAATAACAGGTATTGATTAATGCAATCAAATACATTTTGACTAAATCAACATTTGGAAACAACCATTTTCTACGATTGTTGATTTACAAGCAATGTAAACGATTAAAATAATCATTGTTATTTGTTTGGGAAGTTCAATTACAAACCTCACTAAGCGACCTTGACAGTATCACTATCGCATAGGTTTTATTATATTCTTGGGTGTTTGTTTTGATTTAGTAATAATAATAATCATTATTACTGTTATTATTGTTTTGTTTTGCTCTATTTCCCTCTCTGTTCCTGAAGGGTTCATTAGCCTTAGAGCTTGTAACAGTTTGCGATTAATTTAAATAATTTGATCCACTTAATGACATCTGGAAACACATTTTATGTGAGATTATTTTAGAAGTCAATTTAATTTGGTATTGTTTAATGATTAATTTTAATCATAATTGGCTTTGTTATACTTTACCCATACCCCACAGAGTATTAACCAACATTGCTGTCTGGAAATTTTAATTTCATTAGCAGCTCAATGAGGTTTGGCTTCCTCTGTCAATAACAATTACTGATTAAATTTAAATCATAAACACTCATAAATAATAAAGCATAAGAGTTACTACTTTCGTTCCTTTTACTAAATTGGAATTTAAAATTCTACTTAAATTCCCAAATTCTGAATTGATTTAATTTTAAATTAAAGTCAAATTCTAATTTACGACTGGTATCTATCGGAACTTGTAGTGAACGTCTCTTCTGGCTTTTGTCTAAACTACCTGATTGACTTAAATTAACCACAACTTTGAGGTCCCATTGCTTTCCTTAGTCAGTTTATGGACACCGTCTCCTCCTCTCTAGGATCCTTGGTTGATGCAATTGGACAGAATAGAGTGGCTGCAACTGCACCAGTGGCAACACCCAATTGAGTTTGTAAGGGCATTATCCTTCAGTTAGCAAGACCCAATCAAACATGCTAGTTTCTCATTACTTCGGTTAAGTAGCTAACCTGATAACCCAATAAACCAACAGGTTGGAGATAGCCACTTGACAGCGCCATCACTTGGTCAATCTGAACCTTTCCAACAGAGAAAACTACCCTTTTTGTCTTTTCTTTCCCTACTATCTTCTTTAAACTCGACTGCTGCTGCTGTCTGGGGTATTGTACCTGTGAGAATCACGAAGCAGAGAATTTTAGAAAACACTTGACAAATGTTTGGGGAAATTTGAACACTGTGTTGCTGAAATTAAACTTGCCTGACTCTCACCCTCCTTTCCTCCCCACTGTGGAACCCTACCCATCAAGGCTAAAGCAGGTCGACAAGAAGATAAGCGTCGCCGGTTTTTAATTTAACCTGCATTCAGGAACAATTTATTTGGTGTGGTGTCAATCCTATTGATTAAGAAACCAACACTGTTGTTGTTATCACAACTTCCCCTGTTTCAGAGGAAATTTTAATAACAATCACAGTCCTGGTGATTAGAGACCCTAAATTCAAAAGCTAGCTTAAGAGCATTCTTTTGTATTTTTCCTTTTAGACTTAAGGAAGGTAAATCCTCTTTCTCTCTAGGAAAGTACAAGCACCCATCTTTACTGTACTCTTTACACTTCTTATCACTTTGCATTTCTCTGTTCCTTAGTTGTTCCAACTGCATGTGTCTACTGATTCTCCCCACAGAGCTTACCAGTTAGACGCACATCCAGCAGAGGACCACAGCCCAGAGAACTACATTCACCTGCCAATTACACACTGACATTGTTGTTCCTCTTTTCCTGCTGTGTTTTTGCTCTCTCTCTCTCTTTTCCATTCTCGTCCCATCTCAAGGTCAGTGTCAGAAGGACAGTGTCAGATCGGTTCTAAGCCTCCCCTCACTGCAACGAACATGGCCCGCACTAAAGACCCTGCTAGCCATTGGAAGGACTTAGAAGCATGGCTGAGTGTGATAACAGACAGTTTTCTCCCTAAGGCTGCCGAAAACCTGCAGCAGCTGAATCAGGATCAGCTGGATGACAACCTAGCTGGCCTGATGTCACAAGACCCAAGCCACAGCTACAGTCACAAAGACCTAGCCAAGATAACTGGAACCTTGAGTCACACTCTCATCGCCACCCTTAAGCTGAGTGACAGGCATGCCAGCCAGCTCCAGCACAACCTGACACAGAGACAACGCCGCATTGACCAACTAGAACTGGAGATTCAACAGCAAACTGAACTGTCTGTCAAGATGGAGAAAGAGTTAAAAGAGGAGATGGATAAATTGCGAGAGAACCTAGCTGCTGCCACTCAAGAATTGGAGCAAGTCAAAGCAGACCACGCCGACTCTGCCAACAAGCTTGAAGATGCAGAACAGCTACTGGAAGAAGTGAAGGTTGAAGCAAGAGACCAAAAGGCCAAAAACAGAGCTCTTGAAACTCACCTAGATGAAGCGAGACATGAAGTTACCCAACTAACACAGGAACTGGACTACTTCAAAGAGGAGTCTGCCAGTGTCAAAGATGAACTTAAGCATGCCTACAAACTGCAACGTGAACCCACCAAGGAGAGATATGCACTAGTCTCACCCCTGCCAAGTAGGACAGGATCCCCTGTCCCCGGACTCACAGATAGTGAGAAAGATGAGGAACCCAGGCGGAGACGCTCGCCAGCTCCGTCTGCAGTGCACCTCACCCCAAAGCGACGAGAGCCTGCGACAGTCAGTCACAGCTCATCGCGCAGCATGGATCTCAAAGACCTCGATAAGCTGGCCAGGAACATTGGCAAGTTCACCCCAAGTGCGCCAGGTGGTCAGGAGATCCACGCCTATCTGCAAGACATTGATTTCCACCTGGAAATGAGACCCAATGTCTCTGACAAAGATAGACTTTACTTACTTCGAGCGACGTCCAGTCCTGAAGTACGCAGCTTCCTGGACCGACAGCCAGCTCACACAAAGAATGATTATCTCCTACTCCAAGAAGCTCTCATCAAAGAATTTGCTGATCCCGAATTGGAGAAAGGACTAGTGGCTGCACTTGAGACAAAGCAGGGCCGCAACGAGCCCCCTCAAGCATATTACAGCCGACTCAGACGAGCCTACTTCGGAACTCGGAATGAACCTGAAATGGAAGAGGATCTGAACTTCAAGATTTTATTCCTGCGAAACCTCCATCCTGCTGTAAGCCACCATCTGGGAGTCCTTGCATGCCCACGAACAATGACTGTGCAGCAGTTACGGGATTTGGCACATAAAGCCTATGGTAAACAAAGGATGGCTACTGAAAAGAGCGCCAAAACCACCTCTATACTAGCTGTCGAAACCCAAAGTCCAGAACTGGCACTAGAGGGTACCCAACGTCCAGATAAACCCAAACAGTCTGCTCAAGAAGGGAAGACCTACGCACCCCGCAGACAACGAGACCCCCATGCTGACGCTAGACCTGGACAAAGGAACGGTCGCTATGAGGGACCCTCTGGACGACAACGCTCACCCGAACGACACTGGGAGAGGTCGTGGACTCAATCCACCTCATTCGGTAATCAAAGGAGAAAAAGCTCGTCACAGTCCAACGGTGTCTCCAAGGGACGACGACAAAACCCTGGATCGATAAGCCCAAGGAATCGACGAAAGCACTCACCCCGATTCTCCACTGACCGAACTCAACCTCAATCCCAACAAGACGAAACTACTCCATCTGGCTTTGACCCTCAAGAAATTATGAGAATGATGATGAGAGAATTCTTTCAACGCAAGGAAGACGACAGGAAGGGGGAAAGGAAAGATAAACAGGATTCAGCCTGACTAGCCGTCGAACAAAGGAGCAGCAACCACCTGAACCAACAGATCACTGAGGATAGCACTGTATCCCCTCACTCTCAAAGAGCTATACCTGCAACTACCTCAAGTGAAACAGGAAACATAATTTAACTTCCAGCTACAGAGTTAAGCACTAACTCCACAGCTACTACAGCAGCTCATGGCAGTACCCCACAAACGCCTGCAGATGAACTGCCACAAATTCCCGAAAGTGCCATTCTGGTTGTCTGCCGCTCCACCGACGAACCTCAAGCCAACCCTGAAACCCTACCTGTCCCATGCCAAACTCCTGTCCCTCAACTATTAGGTGACCTCATCGAAAGAGGCGTAGCAAAGAAATTCTACTTGTCCATCATCATCGAACGCCAAGTCAGAGTTGAAGCTCTCGTGGACACAGGAGCTGACATCACTCTAATGTCAACGGAACTCCTCGAAGAAGTCCAAGAAAGAGCCAAGAGAACTAACAGAACTCTCAGACTTCAGAGGTGTGAACTGAACCTCCAAGCTTACTCCCACACTGGCCTACAGCTGAAACAGCTCGCCCCAGTCCACCTAACAGTGGGACCAATGAGCCTCGTTCACCCAGTGTACGTGTCACCACTCAACACGTACCCCCTCCTCATAGGAAAAGATCTGCTGAACCGATTCGAACCTCTCATCGACTTCAAGCAGTTAAAGATGTGGACTCAAGTCCGGGAGCCATTGCCCTTCCAGCCAGTTTGCTCCAACGAGCCACAGTGTCAAGCTACAAGCACTGACCCCACATCACTGACTAATGGTGCAACTTCCAGCAGTAAGAATGAAGACCCTTTCCTCTGCTCACTGCACGCTCCTGACTCTGACTCCAGCCCCATTAAAATCAAGACTGAAATAGACATTCAAGACACCTTGGTGTCTAATGCGGCCCTAGCACTGTGGGCAGAGAACTCAGCTGTCAGTCTGGAACTCTTTCAAGACTTAAAACAAAGACACCAAACTCTGCCACATGTCGCAAAACACAGCCGCTTCCCCCTCAGTCCCTGTTCGACAGTCATGGCCACGTCCAAGATGATCTGCGCTGTGGACATCCGATGGAACAACAGACTGCTGAGTCACCACTTCCTCGTTGTCCCAAACCTGCCTCATGACATGTACATCGGAGCAGACATCCTAGTTCGACTCAATGCCTGTGTGGACATGATCAACAATGTAGTGTGGGCCCCTCTGTCGAACCAACTGACTACGTCAGTCAAATTGAACACCCTTCGATCTGGTCAAACCATACCAGATGCATGTGCCATGATCAATGAGAGAGAAGTCACAATACCTGCATACAGCAAGAGTGTCAGCGTTCGCCTCAACATGCGACCTGGCCAAACTCTCAACAGTAAGCTAGCATTCTTCCAACCATCCAGGACCTGTCTAAAACTGGGCCTGACATTGGAAGCCACCCCTCTCATTGATGCTTCGTCACGCGCTGTGTACATACTGTTCAACAACTGCACAGCCAAAGATGTCACGGTTCCTAAAACCAGTCACCTAGGATGGCTCATCAACCAGGCGTTTCATGACTTTGACCTCATGGTACCTGTCATAGGCCCGATACCAGCCCGATCACTGTCTGACGAAGACGATGACACAGTGATGTTTACACGACCACATGGAAACATCACCATAACTTCCGTCCTGCCAGTGCCCCGGGAAAGTGTATGCCGATCCGAACTGACGGATGACACCCACCTTACGGTCTACGCAGTCTCCACACAGCCTGCAACGGAATTACCTCAGCCGATTGCCATCCAAACTCAAAGTCCCTCAAATGACTCAATCGACGAACCCTATGCTGGATTTGAGGCACAGCTCCAACAGATCCTTAGTGAGGCTGACGCCCTCCACAACGAAGCGGATCGCCAAGGACTCAAAGAAGTTTTGTACAAGTACAAAGACTCCTTCGCCAAAGACTCCCTGGACTGTGGCCTAACCAACATTCACACTGTGCGCATACCAACTCAGCCAAATGCGCCACCCACCTTTGTGAGACAATACAAAATCCCAATTGCCTCATACGAGCCAGTGCAAGAAATCATCGACTCCATGTTGACCAAGGGGGTCATTCGGCCCTGTAACAGCACATACTCTGCTCCAATATGGCCAGTGCTTAAACCCAACGGGAAATGGCGACCTACTATCGACTACCGCAAGTTGAACCAGCAGGTGCCCCTGTCACGTTGGCCTATGACTCAGTTGGACCAGGAAATCCCCAAAATCAAAGGCGCGACGATCCTCTCAACGCTAGATGTCGCCTCCGGATTCTGGACAATTCCAGTCCATCCTGATGACCAACACAAACTGGCATTCACCTTTGGCAATCAGCAGTACACCTTCACACGGTGCCCTTTCGGCTATGCTAATTCACCAGCAGAATTCAACATCTTTCTGAACAAAGCATGCCCTGATGCCAGAGCCAGAGGTACTCTTGTCTATGTCGACGATGTTCTCCTGAAAAGCTCGAAGATAGAGGATCACCTCAAGGAAATCGATCACGTCCTGAACCAGCTGACAACCGCAGGAGCAAAGATTGCCCTACACAAGGGACAATGGTGTAAAACCAAAGTTAATTATGTCGGCCTACTTGTTGGACGAAATGGCATTGAACCGCAGTCTAGCCGTACCCAGGCAATCCAAAGCATTAAAACACCCACCAACGTGTCTGAGTTAAGAAGCTTTCTGGGAGTGTGCAATTACTCACGACAGTTCATTGAAGGCTACGCAGACATTGCACGACCACTAACCTCCCTCCTGAAAAAGGACGAACCTTTTGTGTGGGCTGAAGCTCAAGATGAAGCTATGAGCACACTCAAACAATCCCTGTGCTCTGCTCCATGCCTAGCCTACCCAGACCCAAGAAAGGAATTCTACCTGGATGCAGGCTTCTCCAAGCACTGCCTCAGTGCAGGGCTATACCAGCTCCACGACAAAGATAAGCGAGTGGTCGCCTATGCCAGCAAAACCCTGCTTCCCCCAGAGTGCAAATACTCAGACTGTGAAAAAGCTTTGCTGTGCACTGTGTGGGCCATCCAGCGCTTCTCCAACTACATTGGAGCACAGAAAGTGATCATAGAGACGTGCCACCAGCCAGTTACCTTCCTAAACAGCCAACGAATCAGAGATGGCGTGGTAACTAATGCACGCATAGCCACCTGGCTAATGGCACTCCAAGGACGGGACGTCGAGGCAAGATATGCTCAAAATCACAAATCGTCCCTAGGAAATGGGCTAGCAACCTGCCAGAACTGCTCGACTGACATGCCGTGCACCTCAGCAGAGCTCAAAGATCCAGTACCCCCACAACTGACGAATCACAGATACTTTGAGGAGAATGTATGTGAAGGGATGACCACTGCATATGTTGATGGCTGCTCATACAATCACCAGGGCAACTTGAAAGCTGGAGCGGGCGTGGTCTGGCTCAACGATGACCCCTGCCCACCACAACAGTTCAAACTAGGCCCTCACTCATCACAATATGCAGAAATCGCAGCTGTCCTCATCACCCTACAACTAGCTGCATCTCACAACGTCAGAGAACTCCTTATCTGCACTGATTCAAACTATGCTCGGTTGAGCTTCACGTGCCACCTAGTGGGATGGAAACAAAATGGCTTTAAGACTGCTAATAACAAACCTGTCAAGCACCAAGAACTCTTCCAGTCATGCGACTCTATTGTTACCAAACACGACATGCTCGTTTATTGGAAAAAGGTCCGTGGACATTCACGCCAACCAGGGCAGGATAAAGACTTCAATGACCAAACGGACGCCCTCGCCAAAGCAGGCGCATTACATGGAGAGGCTTGGACATTTCAGCCCCACCCACCCAACCCGGAGGTGTCAGCAATCACCCGCCGACAGCACGCCTCTGCCGTGCACAGCCCCGCCTCCTCCCAACTTTCTCTCTCACCACAGTTTGCTGCCGCTGATCTTGTCACTCTCCAATCTGCAGATCCAGTTCTGCAAACTATGGTCACTCACATCTCCGACCCTGTGGCTAGTCCACTATCTGCCTCTGACCTGGCCAAGTCCTCTGAGCTTCGTCACCTCAATTCAATCAAGCACCTGCTGCATCTCACTGACGGCATACTCACATATGTCCCCGAAGTACTCACTCAACCACGGCTCGTCATACCTCGTGGCCAGAGGGGGATGATGCTGATGTACGCCCACGATGCACCATGCGCAGGACATCATGGCGCCAAAGCCACCTACGAAATGCTCAAACAGGTAGCATATTGGCCCGGCATGCAACAGGATGTAGGAGAGTATGTAAAAGGATGCCTTGTTTGTTGCCAGTTTCAACCAGCAAACCCAAATTACCGAGCACCGTTGCAAAGGAAAAGAATGACCTTCCCATGGTCTGACCTCCAAATCGATTGGGTAGGACCTCTCCCACGCTCTGCACGGGGCAACAAGTACTTCCTGACAGTAGTCTGCGAATTCACGAAATGGGTTGAATGTCTACCAGCCCCCAACGATACAGCAGAAACTACAGCCTGTCTGCTAATGAACCACATCTTCTCAAGATTCGGCCTGCCTTTTGGGGTCAACTCTGACAGAGGTACCCACTTTACAGCCGAAGTCATGCAGGAAGTATGGAAACTCCTGGGAATTCAAGCCAAGCTTCATATAAGCCACCACCCAATCTCCTCTGGTCAAGTGGAAAGAACCAACCGGACAGTGGTCAGCATGTTGAAAAAGTATGTGTCTGCCAATCAAAAGGACTGGGACATTAAGCTCCCTCTTGTACTGATGGCAATCAGGGCCACCCCTCATCGCTCTACTGGGATACCCCCGTTCGAGATGATGACGGGACGACAGATGACACTCCCATTACACCTGCTGTACCAGCCAGGCGACATGAATCTTGTCACCGCCTATACCACTCACCAGTACCTGGAAGAACTGCATCAGCACCTAAGGTCAACCTTCGCCTTTGCACAGCAACAACTCCAAAAGAGTGCGGAAGGACGCAGGGCCTACTACGACAAAAGGGCCTCATACCAGGAATTCAATGTCGGAGACAAAGTGTGGTATTATAGCTTCGCCCCACCACGACAGAACACTCCACACCGTCTGTCCAAGAAGTTCCTGCCTCACTGGACTGGACCTCATGAGATCGTTGACAAACTCTCACCGGTGGCCTACCGGATCAAAATCAGGCAAGGGCGCAGCGACCCCGTTCTTCGATGGGTCCATCGAAACCAGATCAAGAAGCACTGGGGTCCTAGCCAACCAGAAATGGGGGAGGACCAAAACCACTGACACTGACCAACTGTCCTAACCTCCACACTATACTAACATAACTCCAGACAATCTAGGGAACCCCTAGTTAACCATGCTAAACACAACACTAATGCCTTCTCCTCCACAGCCCTGCTAGAACAACCCCTAGTAGAGAGGAGCCACTCCATAGTTATGACACTGTATCACTGATCTTTAACCTACCTGAGTTTTCCATGTCTCTTCTTTTCCTTATTTCTTCCTCTCTCCTTGTTTTAGTTTGCCCTTCTAGTCCCATTCTGAGGGGACTCACATAGAATCATGCAAGCTAAGCTAGGGCCTAAATTTAGGATTGACTCCTGTCATCAAATTGCCGTAATTGTTCCTGAAAGTGCCGTTCGCCACTCAGGGCGACATGATTTCCAAATCAAATTTTTGTTTCTTTTGATTCTATCGCCAGGAAGATGATTGGCCTCGCCGTTCTGATCTTCTGCGTAATGGGGGTCACGCCCCAGCCAGAAGTCGCGTCGCCGGGACCAGCATCGGGGATAGTACTCCGCGAACAACCGGGGTTACTGATAACAAACTGTAAAACGCACACCCAAAAGGTGTACGTCCGCCTTAATCCCCGTGAAGTCGTCAGAGCTCACTACACTCCCACAGCTTCCCAAACCACCTGGGCCGGTAGTCGTTGGACCCAGGAAATTCTTGCTCATGCCCAAGCAGATGTTAAACACATGCTGCACCAATTGCAGAAAATGACGGTAACCCAAGCTGAGCTTAGTGGGTACCACCGGCGTCCCAAACGATTTTTGGGCGCCTTGCTGGGGGCTGCTGCAGCTGTAGGAACTCTGTTCAACATTGGCATGAACACAGTTAATGCCGTAAATTTGGCCACAGTAAGGCGGCATGTGGGTGAAATTCAGGCCGAAATACCTGAAATCCGCCAACAACTCGCAGTCCAGAGCCGTGCCTTACAGACTTTTGGAAAATCGCTGAACGGAACCATTACAGTTCTTAACACGCATAGCACTCTCTTAAACCAAACAATCAAATCCATTAACAAGCTATTCTCGGTTATTCAAAGCGATTTAGCTCAAACGCAGCTGTTGACCACTCTCATGTCTGACATGCTACGAGAAGTGAGCTCTTCAGTCGATAATTTGGCCATGGGTAGAATTCCACATTATCTGATACCTCTAAGTCTAGTGCAAAACGTCTTGACTTCTGCCACCACGGGCCCCACTAGCCCTATCCAAGCGCACCTAGCTTTCTCTCTGGGCAGTGCTATTCCCTTATACGTGGATCCAGAAGCAGGCGACCTAGCCTTTCTACTTAGTCTTCCGATAATTGAAACTGCTAATATTTACCGCCTCAAAGATGTCGTAAACGTTGGATTTTGGCAAGGAGACACCTATGTCAAAATTCATACCCCTGACGTCATTGCGTACCACGATAACAACGAACAGTTGTATTTGGCCCCTAACCTAAAAATGTGCACTCTTACCAAAGAGATACATTATCTGTGCCCTAGTAAGCCCTTCGTCCATGACAACACTGATGGCATCTGCGGCCTAGAATCGGTTAGACCAGATACCAGCTGTCCGGCCGAAGCTACACCACGGTCCCAAATTGAAGCAACCCAAGCTGAACTTGTCGGTAACCGATGGTTGGTTAACACCCCCGTGCGTACCGCTACTCTTACATACGATCAGCACGACACCGCTACTCGCATTAACCTTCCCGATCAAACTCTGTGGATCACTGTCCCTAAGGGCTCGATCCTTCATATCGATGATTTGGCCTTATACCATCTTCCCGAGGACGAGTATCAGACTGAACTCGAAATCTCGCCATTTTTCAAAGAACATTCCTTTACCCTTGATCCCGAATTGGAAGAAAGGATCAAGGAGGAAGGAACACAATTAATCGATTTGACCCCAGTCGACGACGCATTGGAGGCCATTGCACGCCTTCCAGCCCCTGGCTCTCCAATCATTCGGTCTTGGTCGGCCGCCGATACGGCTCTGTGCGTCTCTAGCATTGTAGGCTACGTCGTCACTTTGACGCTCGCCTACCTCCTCCACAGGAGAATGACTGCCATCCGAGATGCATGTAACAAATGCACACCTGGCACCCGTCGCATTTTCCGACGTGACGAGGACAGAGAACCCGAGAATACGTTGACCCTAATCGAGCTGCCTCCAGCATCGCCCGCCGTCCTCACCGTTTACGATTAGCCAAGTAAATTGATCGTCGCAACCCTTATCGAGGTTCCCCTTTACTGTCAAGTGTTCCTAACCTGATTATGCCAATTTGCCTAACACCTTCGCCAGAATTCAGTCTGTAATGGAAATGTTGTTTGTGCCTTGTGTGTGTTTGTTCTTTCTTCTGACTGCCTATTGTTCCAGTGTCTGCCGATGTTTGCTTCAAGAAAACATCACCAGCCAAATGGGGGAATGTAGGGACTAAGCCATGCTTTACGCTGGATTCATAATCGGCATAAA
>CAIGQQ010031444.1:0-31234 GCA_903798035.1 Danio albolineatus
ACACATTTTAAAATAGATTTACTGATTACTCCAGCCTTAAATGTCTGTATGATCCTTCATTTCTATTTTCTATTTGAACACATTTTAAAATAGATTATTTACTGATTAATCCAGCCTTAAACGTCTGCATGATCCATCATTTCTATTTGAATGTTTTTTGAAGGTGAGGGTAAATATTTCCTGTGTGGTTGGTTATGTGTTGAAGTAATGGTAAGATCGTCTCTAATCATTGAATGACCGTTAAATGTATTTTTTTATGTTATGGGTTGTCGGATTTACACTGTATTGATGTACCTTTGGTAAATTGATAATAATTAATATGTTTCACTGTGGAATAGTGTTTTGAACATGGTGATTAATCATGAAATGATGAAACGAAAATGAGATTGTTTGTCTAATTATGAAGTGGTCGTCTAATGGCGCAATGTGATTGACTGTGAGATAAAAGGGGTGGAGGGAGAGAATTGTGTTACACACTGAGGAAGGCATTGTGCCGAAACGTTTGTGTCATTGAGTCACCCAGAGAATGTAAAAATAAAAACAACACGAAGCAATTATCTGATGAGTGCGAATCATTACCTCTTTGAACGAAAGTATTTTCTATTTAAACACATTTTAAAATAGAATATTTACTGATTACTCCAGCCTTAAACGTCTGCATGATCCTTCAGAAAAATGCTGAATTGCTGCTAACGAAACATTTATGCCTCTTACCAATTTTGTGTTTTACCTATTTTTGTTTTAATTAAAAGATTTGTGATTAACAGAAATAAGTTCAATAAGATCTTCTAAATCTTCAAGAACATAATTCATGTTTTTACTATCATTTCTAATTAAAGTCATTGACGCTGATTACAAGTAATGATCTCTTTCTTTCTTTCCTTCTTTGATGTGTATGGATAATGCCTTCCTGCTAAAACAAGCAGTGATTTGTTTCACTATTCATTATTACTTTTTATTCCATGGTCTGTTGAAATTCTTGATTCTGATTGGCATCAAGATTGGTGTGGTATATTTCGTTGAAACGCACAGGTGGTTCCAGTCAGTTTTGATCACAGTTCAAAGGAAATGCGCTTCTCCCAAACATTTACAGTTACTATAGCAACTTGCATGTGCTGCGCATGAAACCGATGAGAGCTAATGGCAGACGGGAAATCCGCAAAATTAGGAAAATACTCATCAACTATGCCACAAAAAGTTTTAAGAGTTTTTCAAGCGAGAATGTAGTTAGTTTAAAGCCAAATCGGCAGTTTATGTTTATGGATAGCGCGTCTTTAAAAATGTTGGAAGCTCCAGGCGGTCAGCGGCAGCTCTGCGAACGGCTCCCCCCAAGCGAAGCTTTATGTCGGCCAGAGAATCTCTGGTTCTACGCCGCTGGATCTAATCTCGTGCATCTCTGTTGTTGAAACAGGAAATATAATTAATCTTTGGTGTATCTAACGGTCAGTCTTTGGACATTTGAACATATAATTTGTTCTCAGGTGTATTTTTTGGCAGATCACAAAGATAAGATTCATAATTAATCTATGACCGTAAATAATGTAATATTACACTGATCCTGCGTGTTTGGTTGATTGCTTTTGTTTTAAAGAATATAAATAAAGCAGAATGTTCTCCTACTTGTCCTGATATGTGTTTCTTTTCCTAAATTTCCCTACATATTTAACAGCAGAGATTTCTGAAATAGGCTCTGGCTGCTTTCTCTTCATTTTCTCTTCTTTCTCCCCTCATCAGAGAAGTGATACGTAGAAAGTAGACAAAAAAAACATTTAACTGAGAATGTGACTGGAAACACTCCAGGTATGACAGGGAATGTCTTATTTTTCCACATGTCATCGGACTGATGAAATCTCATCTTAACCAAATTATCAGGTATACAGAGCACGCAGATGCTCTCTCTCTCTCTCTCTCTCTCTCTCTCTCTCTGTCTGTCTGTCAGTCTGTCAGTCTGTCACAGATGATTCAGTGGAGGGACTAGAAAATCTAACATCTAAAAACGGACAAATATTCTGACAAATATTGCCCAGCAAAGAGAAAAACTAGTTATATATAGTTAAATATAGGCCTACCTTGGCAAATGACCATGGAATAAGCGGTATAATCAACGGCTTGCCGTGCGTTAAAGGATTTTAATGCACTTTGCGGAGGCGACCACACACCGCAGCGCGTTGTGTGGTTCTTTGCCTCCACGTAGTGCAATAAAATCCTTTAACGCACGGCAAGCCGTTGATTATCCCTTACATCAGATCTCAAACTTGTGAAAGAAGCAAAGAGCAAAAACACTGTTTAAAAAAATATTGAATTCATCCCAAGCAAGCTCAAAAGGTTGAAATTGGTTTGGGTCTATTTTATGACACTGTATTTTATATGTGTTTACTGTATTTTATGATAGAACCAGTAAGTGTGAGTACCGGGCGGAGGCTGGTGAGGCGCTGGTGGAATCGGGCCACTCTGCCGAACACCTCTTGGCAGTATGTGTGCAGCTCCTCCAACTCATCTTCTATCACAACAGCATCTAAAGGAGCACTTCTCTGAATCAAACCCTCGCCAAACACGATCAGAGCATCAATCTTGTTGGTGTTCAGAGTGATTTCCTTCTTGAAACTCTGAAAGCGGAGAGACAGAAAGTTGAGGTGATTTCTCTGTATCTATGGACTGATTGAATGACCGGACTTAAAGGAAACGGATTGCTTGCTAACCTTCAGCTGTTTCATCCTGTCTTGATGATGGCTCTCTGAGAAGTGCTCCATGTTGGTGAGCTGGAGTTCAATCTCAGTCAGCCAGACGAGGAGGCTCTCACGGGTTCCCTCAAACTCTTCTCTCTGGCCTGTGAAATGCTAAATCAGACAGAAGAAAATATGAAAAAGTCAGAAAAAAAGTTGATTTTGTTACTGTAAAAGATAACCATGGATCAGAAGCTGAGACTAGACATTCCATTTGTGTGTCTGCATTACTTCTGTTTTGATT
This sequence comes from Danio albolineatus, assembly GCA_903798035.1. NCBI lineage: Eukaryota > Metazoa > Chordata > Actinopteri > Cypriniformes > Danionidae > Danio > Danio albolineatus. The sequence continues at coordinate 2,968 of CAIGQQ010031444.1, forward strand.
CTGAAATATGTTTCAAATAACTTTTGTGAAATTAATATTACTATTATTATTATTTTTTTTTATTTGAAAATAAAAATGTCCATCGTTAATCACTCCAACAGCCTAACAGCCTAAATATATAAAACAAAACAAAATTCTTAAGTCTGAGCTAATATACTTCATTACATCAATATACTGAGTTCCTAATTCAGATTTTGAACATAAAATACAACATGTGATCAAACAACATTAGCCAAAATCTAACAAATGGCTAAAACCTAGGCATTTGAAGTATACAGGCAAAGGGTAAAGATTTAAAATGACATCTGATTTCACCAATAGTGTTGGTCTGTAAGGCGGCACAGTGTCGCCTCACAGTAAGAAGGTTGGCATTTTTGTGTGGAGTTTGCATGTTCTACCCATCTTGGTGTGGGTTTACTCTGGGTGCTCCCCACAGTTTCCCCCACAGTCCAAAGACACAAGGTACAGTATAGGTGAATTAAATAAACTAACTTGATCATAGTTAGGGCTGTGCAATTATTCGCAATCGCAAAAAAATAAATAAATCACGATTTAAGCACATGCAATTTCTAAATCACAGTTTTATTTTATCTATTAATTTGTTTTGATTTTTGTTCATATTTTTGTGCACATGATTTAAATATGTTAACCAATCAGAGCTGACACAGCACACCGGGCAATTTCAGGTAAGCTGAACAGGAGAAACATGTTAACCAATCAGAGCTCACTCCGCGCAGCAAAGTTGAGCAGGAGAACCGAATGGGTGGTTTTCGTTTACGTTTCATTTACATTTATTTATTGATATGGCTGGAACTGAGGTTAGTTCATCTTTATTTTTTCATGTTGTCTGTTTTTAAGACAATTTATTACAGTTTTGTTTATCAAGCAGTTAGTACTACTGTGTACAGTATGTTTTTAACTTGAGCTGAGGTTAGTTAATCTTCATTTATTTTATGTTGTCTGTTTTAGAGACAATGTTACTACAGTTTTATTAATTAAACTTAATATTATGTTATTTCATTGTGAAGTGTTTTGTTACACACTTCTTGTGCACTCTATACATTTAGAATGTGTGTATGTAGCTTGTTTGAAAAAGCAAAAACAGCTGCCAAAATCTCACATAAAATCGCAATCGCAATATTCGTTTAAGAAATCGCAATATGATTATTTTGTCCAGATTGCACAGCCCTAGCCGTAGTGTATAGATGTCAATGGTTGTGTATGGATGTCTACTGGGTTGCAGTTGGAAGGGCATCCACTGTGTAAAACAAATGCTGGATAAGTTGGTGGTTCATTCCGCTGTGGCAACCCCTGATGAATAAAGGCACTAAGCTGAAGATAATTATTGGACTGCACTATGATTCCACAGTCAAATGTTTTTTTTTTTGTTCTAAATGGCTAACAAGATTATTTATTTCCTAAACAATCGTTACACTGAATACATTTTCGGAGGTGTCTCCTGTAAAACATGTAAAAAAGTATAATAGTCAAAACTAAAACTTAAAAAAGTAACAGGACACGTTCTGATATACATAATAAAAATACTCTGTATTTGTTTATGTTTGAAAACCCTTGTAACCCTGTTATGCTTCCACCCATATGCATTTTGGCATACTACACAAAAAAGGATGCCTCAAAATGTGCATAAAACACAGAGTGTGTTCTTGCAAGACTGTGTTCACAAACATCCGACATTTACTACTGTGCATGTTGTCTGGACGCCGTAAGGTGTAAGTTTAAGTATTAGCCAAGAAACAAAGAGCTACAGTGGCATTCCTGGAAGTGACGATTTTGTTCTACAGAACACATGAAACGAAAGTAGAGATTTATTTGCAAATGATGCAGATTCACAAGTGTGTGCTGTCCTCACTCTGAGTCTGCGCAGTATTGCAGCCACTCTCCTCTGAAGTGCATCCCAGCGCTGGTTACCCTGATGCACCATGGCTCTGAGTCTGCTGGCTGCATCAGTGCGGTTCTCCCACGCCAGTCGCCTGTACTGGTTATTAATGATCTCCAACTGGGTCAGACTCTCATGTACCCGCCTCTGAAAACCCTAAAACAAGAAATCAGAGTCTTATGTACTTGCCGTTGGAAACAAACCCCACACTAATAACGAAAAATGCATAAACTGAGGGCTGCTATTATAGATAAAGTGGTTGAAGATCATTTTGAACTGGTTGAAGATCATTTTTAAATGATAGTTATATTAAAAGCAGGATTCGACAATAAAGATGGCCCAATATGCGTGCAAATGTCATCTCAGAATCGAGAAGTAGCATAACTGACAACAATTGCGTTCGCCTGAGCAAAAAAAAGCATGGTGAAAACCGATTGAGAGGATGATCACTCGTGCGCACAGGTGATGTGATGTGCGCGACTGTTTAAAAACTCCCGTGTCCTGGCGCGAAGCATGCATTTGCATGGAAACGCAACTGCTGCGATCGGTTCTCGTTGAAATATACTGGACAAAAAGTGATGCTCGTGCACCCACAATCGTGCTGCTTCCAAAAGCTCTGGATGTTTTTAAAATATGTCTTTTAGTAAGCAGCCATGGTTGCCAATTTTGTGTGTAACTATTGTATGAATAGAACATATTATGGGCCTAACGTTACCCTTCTATTATCACACACAGTATGTTTTTCACCTGCTTTCTTGTGCTTACGGTTATTTTTGTTAATATGGTTTAATTATCATTTTTATAATAACATTGCTTTAATATGGAGATTAACTCCTAATGTATGTGTAGCTAACTAATGATCTGAGAGACCTGGACAGGCTACTGTGCGTTAGAGATGCGCGGATTGCGGTTACAGCCGCGGACTCCACGGATAAACCACGGAACGGGCGGATGACGTGACGAAAAATAATATTTTAATTAAATTCTGGCGGGTGGCGGGCGGTTGTACCAAAAAAATGTACAGTACAGTGCGTTTAATTTAGGCTATTTATTTATTTTTGTCCCTGTGCGCTGATCGGAGACGGAGTTCACTGCTGATATTCTGAGAGCTTTATAGTGTGCTTCTCATTTCTTATTTGTACATTCTCATTTCCTTTCCTTGCTTTCTTTCCTCGTGTCTTAGCTCCACCCCTCTAGGATGCGAGGGAAGGACGCAAGGAAAAGACTCGAGGACCGAGGAATCGAATCAAGTGAAAAGACATGTCCTCGTATCGTTTAGTGTCACTTCAAAGCATGGTCAATTGATGTTGGATTTGGCTTGCACGTTTGGATTAACTACATGTCTACATTAAAGTCATTCTCTATTCTCTAAAAAATTATAAAAGAAACATTCATTTAATAATAAAAAGGAATAAGCCATTCAAATAAAGAGCCCAATCCGCGGATGGCGGGCAGGTGCGGTCTTAAAAATTGGTCAAAAATGTTGGTGCGGATGGATGGCGGACGGATGATGAGTTTTGTGATGCGGGTGCGGATAAAATAAAAGCCCATCCGCGCATTTCTACTGTGCGTAGTTTTAGATACATGGCAATGATAATTTTTTTAATGTAATTGTTTTTTTTTGTTTGTTTTTTTTTAGAAAGGTTTTCCTGAATAAAAGGAGCATGTATACAGCTATATTTTGCATGTTTTGACATATTATTTAACATTTGTGCCTTAGAAATAATTATTTATTTATTTTTGCTGTGGTCAAAGATAAATTTGGTAAATCCTTAATTTTGAGCCCTGAAAAGTCGTTTGAAATAATAGAATTGCAATACAACACTATGAAACCACTGCCCATTTGCTCATGTGTAACCCCGCCGGTCCTACGTCACCCAACCCGCTCCGAGCTGGTATCGAACCGGCGACCTTCCGCATGGGAGTCGGTAGCTCTACCAAGGAGGCTAAAGGCCATGGCCTCTAGCGTCTGTCGCTAGAGCACCTTTTAGAGGTCAGAGGAGTGAGGTTTACTAGCTCAGCACTTCACTAGCTGGCCTCTGCTACACATGCACATTAAGCTAGTTCATAAACAAAAAAAGTTAAATGAATGTGGAGGCATGTGGACATAACACAGTATCTGCGTCCCAAATGACACACTATACACTATGCACTTATGCACTATGTACTTATGCACTTGCACACTCAACAGCATAGTATATGTATGTAGTGTTGTCCCAAATGGAACACTAATGGCTTTTTTACTAAGTGGAAGTTCAAACCGTTTCCCTGATGACGTTTGACGGTTGCCAAATTAGTGAAATAAATGACCATAATACCAAATAATACCAGCATGAGTATAACCGCATTCACCATCGGGAGGTGCTATAGTCACTCTCGTAGGAGAATACTGCTTTCACAGTCCAAAATAAATAAAGTTATTCAACATGTGCGCTTGATAGCTCCGCCCCTTCCGCTACGTGAGCAAAGCTGCGGTCGTTGAGTGTGTGTAGTGTCCAACATTACACACTTCATATTACCGGTGGAATGAGTGCATCATCCAGGTAATTAAAGTGCACTTATTATTTTTAGAGTTTTCAGTGTGAACGCACTACTTACACTATTTATACTACAAAATGGCGTAGAATAGTGCATAAGTATGCGATTTGGGATGCAGCTAATGTCTAAAATCAAGTCATTTTAGCATGCCAACGTCAAATGTATGCATATAAAATATATTTTCCCAACAACAATATTGTGGCTAGTGAAAATGGCGAGTGAAAATGAGAGTAAAGTTGGAAAACTTCTAGCCACAATGGCTGGTGATCAAAAAAGTTAATGTTAAGCCCTGCCCAGTAGTATATAGTTTTTTTTTTTTAAGTATATCTTGTCAGGAAAAATTTAAAAAATAAAACTTGCTAAAACAAAAACAGTTCTACAAGTCAATATACCCCAATTCATATAACTAAAACAAACAAACAAACAAACAATCAAACAAACAAACAAACAAACTAATAAATCAATAAATAGATAAAACATGAAATCATGCTCTCATGTAGCCCTTCTTTTGAAACATTAGTACACTAATTCTAACACTACTAGCTATGAGTGCAAAAGCTAATTTGAGAACTGCTATTAAAGTTGACACTGAAAACTACAAAAACTGTTACAGCCAAATCAAATACTGATTATTTTACAAAGGAAAGACTCACAGCTTGAGCTAAATTGACTAAAATACTAATAAATGAATAGTTCCATTGCTAACTGAGTCTGGTATTTTGTGACTGATCGTGTTGTTAAAACAGCAGGATTAAATCCATGCATTAAATACATAGTGATCCAGTCGCACAACCATTCAAAGATTCTTAGCTGAGCGTTGCAATCAAACCTCATATTTTTGGAGTTCCTCTTTGGCATCAGTGTACGAGACATCTGATGAATTGGGTTCAGCAGCAGTGCGCTCCGCAGCGTTCAGCCAGTCCTCAAAACAAGAGTAATCCTCCTGAAACTTACACCACAGTCTCCACGTCTCCTCAATCCTGCACAAACACAAAAACAACAATAATTGAAAAATGATGCAGCCAGTTAGATTGGCAATTAAACAGTCTGTTTTAGTTTGTTGTGTAGGCTAGGCCTCAGAATCCCTCCACGTTCCTCAGCTCCATGTGTCTTGATTTGCAGAAACAACATATTTGCTATCATAGATTAGATGTAGGGCTGGGCAATATGGCAAAAAAAATGAAATCTCGATAATTATTTTCCATATTGAACGATAACGATGTATATTTCGATACAAGTTGTTAATGCTTCCAGATTTAAAACAGTACCCCAACAATGACTGACGCCACAGAAATTTTTTTTGTGGGCCAATTTATTCAGTAATGGGCAATTTATTCAGTATGGCCAAAGTTCAGTACATTTCTAATATCAGCAAACTTTTAGAGTTCTATTGTAGAAGATTTCTACTGTGTAATTGACTCTTAGATCAATATAGACTAAGGAAAAACTAGAGCTTGTCATCGTTATTGACATAAATTGTATTCAACATAATATCATCTGTCAGCCCAGCCCTAATTAGATTACTAGTACTGTATGGTTTGACATGTGATTCACTAGTTTTCAGTTATTTTCTTGTCGGCTTAGTCCCTTTATTAGTCACCACAGCGGAATGATCCGCCAACTTATCCAGCACTTCTTTTACGCAGCGGATGCCCTTCCAGCCGCAACCCATCTCTGGTACTCATCCATACATTCTCATTCACACACATACACTAGGGACAATTAAGCTCACCCAATTCACCTGTACCGCATATGTTTGCAATGTGGGGGAAACCGGAGCACCCGGAGGAAGATAGATCACTAGTTAGAGCATTTTTTACTTGCATATTTTATCTGCAAATTTAAAGATCACAGAATTAAAGAAAGTTTAAGTTACAGTGAAACTATATGGAGAATGTATTCATGTGTTCATGTTATGTCAATCCATCTAAAAGAGCAGAATAACTTAAAAAGCCTCCTGTGCGATTCAAGTCGGATGTATTTGTGTTTGTCAGGTGCTTCCTCATAAAATATAATGTTAATAGAAGAACGGTGGTGACCAAAACAATATGTTGGTTTTGTAGCATGAGAAATTGGTAATATGTCGATCTGATGTAATGGCAGATGCATAAAAATAAAGTAAGCCCACCACACATACCTTACTTATCTGATGGGCCATGCCGGATTCTAAATCAAGCAAATATGTTCACAAAAAGATCTCAGTGCTTTACTAGTGGAACACAACTGAAGCACATGCAAAGACGAACATCCTCTCTCTGATGACACATGACCCCAAATCAGTTTGCAATATTATTCTTTGAATGGAATGGCGATAATCAGTTATGTATCAGATGTGTAACAATAGATTATAAATGTCAATCAAATAACAGAGGGAATCTCTCACCAATTAAATTTTTTATATACATTTTACACACTTTATTTGTTTGTCTGCTTTAAGAATTATTGTGGTTATTAATATAGTAGTTACCATTAATTGTATATTTTAACATTATGTTTATTCAGCAGGTTATTTGCTGAACTTGTTTTTGTTAAAATTATGTGGGTTCCATTGGTTCTTTTTGTAAAAGAAATTGTGAAACAAATTATATTTCTCGTAACATAAAATAACTGAAAAATATGCACAACTACTGAAATTCTTTTATGCTTTTTAACAATTTTTGAACACTTTTATTCAGTGTATTATCCAGAATATTTTTATAGCCTTTTGACCTTTTACAGTTCCACCCTTGCTATATAGAGAGCACTGAATCAGAAAGCAGTTTCTTAATCTGGATCCAGTGTGAACTCAAATTTCATTCCCTTGAAGGGATGTAACAGAATGACTTAACATCCATGAGTGAGGAAGTTGGGCTTATGTTTTGAGTGATGTGGATAAATGCTCGTACCTCAGTCTCCTCTCCAGAGACATGGAACAGATATTTCTCCAGCGCTTGTCCAGGCGCTGTGTGGTCTGCTGGATGGAGTCATTCTCTCCATCACTGCTGCATGCATCTTCATCATGGAGAAGCACATCGCACAACGTGAGCACAGACGCCACCCTCTCTGTGTGCTGCTCAATGTCACGCTGCAGATCCTAAACATCAATGAACATACATTAGAAACGTAACTGTCAGATTTTGAACTGCACCGAGATATTGCAGTTGATTAGTCAGCGTTCAGCATGTCCAACTGATAATGCGAAAAGCATTGCTTTGATTAAACTGTGGACTTTTAACAGCTCCAGGGATTTGATAAAAACTACAAACAAAACTTTTGCACAAATAGTGAAATAAATTAGGTTTAAATGTACAATAAAAAGTGCATTATGGGAGTTGCAGTATTTTGCTACATCAAGCTAGGGTTTCAAAAATGTTTTGTGCACCACCAGTCAGTGTGATTGTCATTCACATTCCTATTTCTCAGTTGCACATTAAATTAAATTAAATTAAATTAAATTAAATTATATTATATTAAATTAAATTAAATTAAATTAAATTAAATTAAATTAAATTAAAATTTAATTTAATTTAATTTAATTTAATTTAATTTAATTTAATTTAATTTAATTTAATTTAATTTAATTTAATTTAATTTAATTTAATTTAAAATGTTTAGCACAAAACAACCATGCAAGATGGGACTTTATTATACTGACAAAATTTAATCAGTACTTTACAGTGCATAAGAAAAGATTTCTAGTTTTTATTTTAGTTAATTTAGTTATTTTTCCATAGCTTTTGAATCTACAAAGACAAAATCCACATTGGCATTTTATATTTGTCCACACTAAAATCTTACATCATTGTGATCCACCAACCTGTTGCTCAGCCAGTCTCTTCTGAATCTCTTCTCTATGGCAGATACTGTAGTGAACGGGTTTAAATAGGTCAGCCTCAATGCGTGTGAGCCAAGAGCGAAGGTTATTCATATTCTTATCCAACTGCTGTACTGTCACCAAAGTCTCGGTCAGCTTCTTCACCCTGAAAGAGACAGAGATACAACATATTCGCTTTGAAAAATTGAACACCATAAATTATACCCGAATGCGTCCAAAAGTCCTAAAAAAATATTTCCACTAGATAAAAAATGATTGTCTATGAATGCCAAGCAGTTTTCTCCATACTAAAACGCACTAACCCTTTTCATAAATCAGTCAAGCAATTGTTTTATTTGGGATCTGAGAAGGTGCAGTTTGGCAGGAACCCAATAAAATTCTGTCAAAGTTGCAAAACACGACCAAAAAATGTAAAATAATAAAATAAAAAAAGGTCTGATAACTCCAGGTCAGATGACACTGAAACAGACAAAGGGTGTTTGTCATATAGGGATTAGATTGAACCATTTAAGTGTGACAGTGGGCAGCTTCTGGTTACCCTGTTTGGCCATACCTGCAGATGGCCGGCTGTGATTATAGCGTGCCTGAGTACAGACTGTCACTCTGACCCCATTGTGCCCCTCTTCGTAGAGCTAATGTGACATGACAGACCACCATCCCCTCCACCCAGTTTGGGATATACAGAGGGACTGGACAGACTACAGGATCCTGAACAGGCCATATGGCAAAGCTGAAGCCATCCACACCAGTGAGGACTTCGTTAATTCCAGTATTAGCACCATCTGGCTGCTTCAGAGCACGTCACACCGCAGGACTCCATGAGAGTCCAGTGACGTCACAGACAAGAGCGGAAACCACTTGAACTGTTTTTATTTGCTTGCTTAGGAACACCGGATGATTCATGCAGTCGATATGTACAAAATTTCTGATGAATGACTGGAAGAGCATACTGCAGCTGAGGAAAACATCCACAGCACTGAAGATCAGATTAAATACTGGAGGTACTGACTACATGCAGAACCAAAGCTCACCTTTAATTAATTAAACAAAATAAAAAGAAACAAACAAGAAAAATCATAAATAGATATCTAAATACATATATCTTGTGCATAGAATTAAAGTTGTAGTGCTTTTAATTGTAAAATGCACTTAATAGGTCACAAAACACATTTTTTGAGCTGTTGACAGTCATATATGTGTCCCACGCTGCTATAAACACTATTAGGACACATATATTTCACTACAAAGTGAAAATTGGTTGTTTTTGCGTTATTTCAAGCAAATTCGTTCTTCTGGTTTGAAACAAATTTTTGAAGCTGCGTCACGCCGATGAGATCCTTGCATGTATTCTAGCGTGGAGAGTAGACGTCTGTACCCAGCAGTACACCACGACGTCTTTGAGTGTGCAGCTTTAATTCATGAGAAAGACTCAAACCAATCAGTGTGCTCTATAGTGAATGAAGCGCAACCTCATTAATATGCATGATAGCTTCGAAGACTGTTTTACCTGTTACAGTGTACAGAGAGACGCCATGTTGTGTTGCCAATACAAGTAAAAGACAAAAACTCTTTGGAGACACAGGTCGTCAGTGTTGTGTTTATGTGCTGCAAGGAAGGTTTTGTTTTCTTTTCCCCGATATGAGAGCGCAGCTGGACTCACGTGTGGACTACATCGCACGTGACAGAAATGAGTGTAAGGAACATTTTTAACCCGAGATCTTTATGCATCTGGAAATGGTGAAATCCGGATTTGCTGCTCGTCTCCTTTTAAAAAAATCCATGGCTCCAGTTCTTGTTGATTGTTCTGTCTCTACAGACTTGGTAAATAAGCGATCAGCGGTCTTTGTTTATTTATTCAGATGGCAAAGTGAGTTTGTATAGTCAGCAGTAATTTTTAGTGTTTAAAGAGATACCTTGGTCAAAATGATTAGAACTGTTACTGAGTTTACAGTACGTTAATATCACTACAATATTAAAGACTGAAAGATCCGCTGTAAATGCTGCTCTCACAGTGTAAACATGTAAACACCTTAATCAATCTATTACCATTGTGTAGGATTTTTGCTGCATTTTGTTATAGGATAGTCTATCTATGCCCAAATGGAAACTCCCATTTTAATGCAAAACTTTCCCTCTTTTCCTACCCTGACAATCCCATCTAAACAGAGCTGGAAACACCCACTTTCCTGACCTTTTCCAAACTAGTGAAAACACCCTGCTGAGACAGGGGGGTTTCGTGGCCCTTTAAAATTGTTATCAAACTGTAACGTTTAGATTTTAATGCAGTATTGTTTTGAGCATGAAAACATATCTTGAATTCTTGCCAAGACAAAACAGAAAAATTTTTGTAGTAATAATACAAATATTAGTAAAAATATAAATAATATGTAGTCAAAATATAAATAATATAAATGTAGTAATAATATATATTATCCTATTAAGCAGGATAAGATAAATGGAACTACAACCTTTTTGCGAAATGTTACTACTTCAGTGTTGTTTTGACCCACAATTTGAGAAAGTTTTCATAAGTGAAACCAAGCTGACATAAAATATGATTAGGAAAATTTGATTCCATAATAGGCAAACATAGGTAAACAATAGGTAAAAAAGAAAATCACAAATTTACTTGAAAATATGGTTATTTTTCCTATTTAAGTTTTAGTGATCTTGCTATATTTCAGCAAAAAATAAATAAATAAATAAACAAAATCAACTTTGATTCAGATGCAAACAATATCCCTGTTTTTGTAAAAAAACTAAAAAAAACTGGTAACCATTTGCAATAATAATAATAAGAAGAATATTAAGAATAAGAAGAAGAAGATCCAGTCAAAGGGTGTGCTATCGCCAATAGCTCTAAATAATAATAATAATAATAATAATAATAATAATAATAAACTAAATCGATAAGTGACTCAGTGAATCGATTTCAATCATTTACTTGAATGGAAAATTACTAAGATTTTGGCTGCCTCTTGTATACGATGTCTAAAAACCTAACGTGGCACTGAGAAAGTGTTTTAAAAGAGCTTCTCCTCTGCTTAGTGGCTGTGAAATAAAATCGTTGTTACAGTAAAAAGAAGCTTGCGACGCTTGCCCTACCTCTGAGTTCCTTTGATTAGTCCACTGCTTTGAAACTGACATTAATGAGCAGCACTGCATGTAAAAACCAAAGTTCTTCTAACTTGAAACGGTATCATAAAAACGTGGCGCTAATATGTGAGGAGCTACAAAGGACATGTGAACGCAATGGTCAAGGATGTCTATCAACTGAGTGTTTACACAGAAAATGGAACAGTGCAATGAAACGAAAAACATGTTCTGTGATAATGGCCCCTAATTACTCTGCAGTTCCATATTTCAGATGGCTTAAATCTACCACCATAACATAAAACGCCTCACTAAAATTTTTTATAAGATCCAAGATGTTTATATAAGTGTAGTTCAAAAACTTTTACTACCCCTTGACCTGTTCTAGTTTGAGTTTCTTTCTTCTGTTGTACACAAAGACATTTTAAAGAATGTTGGAAATCTGTAACCACTGACATCCATAGTAAACAAAAACAACTAAAGTCAATGGTTACATGTTTCCAACATTCTTCAATAGATCTTCTTTTGTGTTAAGGGTAAGTAAACGATGACAGAGTGTTCATTTTTGGGTGAATTATCCCTTTAGTAATTCATTGATAGTATGAATTGATCCTCAAACTCATTCATTCATTCATTTTCTTTTCGGCTTAGTCCCTTTATTAATCCGGGGTCGCCACAGCGGAATGAACCGCCAACTAATCCGGCATTTGTTTTACGCAGTGGATGCCCTTCCAGCCACAACCCATCTCTGGGAAACATATCCACACATTCTCATTCACACACATACACTATGGACAATTTAGCTTACCCAATTCACCTATACCGCATGTCTTTGGACTGTGGGGGAAACCGGAGCACCCGGAGGAAACCCGCGCAACCACGGGGAGTGATCCTCAAACTAAGAAGAAAAATTAAAACCTGAAATTAATAGTTATTATACTCACCGGCCCTCAATGTGATCAAAGAGTTGCTGCCAGCGGTCATTGACATCTCGCAGGGCTCCGTGGATCTCAGTCTCCTTTGCCTTGTCGCTGGCCAACAGGAGCTGCTCGCCGAGTTGTTTGAGGTGGCTTTTGTTCTCGCTGAAGAGGTTAATCTCCTCCATGCAGTCCTGAGCAGAAAGAAAGAGAGAGAGGGAGAGGTGCACAATGAGTACGGGCCTCTTACTGTATGTGCTTTACGATTAACACTTCCATCCCAAACAAAACTAACTGCTTCTTATCTCTGGATGGGCCTGACAGCTGTTAACACTATGTTCCTTTTCTTAGCATGGGCCATTTTAAAAAGAGAAGAACAAGCCCTCGTGTAAATCCTTTTCATTTGCTTTTTTAATTACATTCTCTGCTGCTTTTCAGTTCACTTGTTTTGTTTAGTATAGCCGTCATTTACACCAAGTTCTTTTGTTTTTTTTTTGACACACCTGGCGGTCTCTTTGTCTACTTCCCAGATGGATAAGGTCTAAAGGTCTAAGCGCAGGTGTGTATACTGGGTTTGACAGATATTTGAATGTAAAATTCTGGAATAAGCTTTTGAAGTTTGCATATAAACATGTAAAGAATTAGCATATTTGTGGTTTGTGTTAGGGGTGACATGGTGGTGCAGTGGGTATTGCTGTCGGCTCACAGCAAGAAGGTCGCTGGTTTAAGCCTCGGCTGGATCAGTTGGCATTTCTGTGTGGAGTTTGCATGTTCTCCTCTTGTTCACTTGGGTTAACTCCAGGTGCTCCAGTTTCTCCCACAAGTCCAAAGACATGTGCTATGGGTGAAAGCTCAATGGTTAATTTGTGCCAAAACAAACCAGAGCTGGCACCTCATTTTACTGGTCCCCCTTCTTACACGCACCCCCCACCCACTCCTCACTTTAGTTGCGACACCTCTTTCTCCACGGGTAACATGCCGGATCCGTTACCCCGATCTGATCCGTAACCTCGCAATACAGAAATTAAGCACTGGGTGAGCTAAATTGTCCATATTGTATGAGTGTGTGTCCTGATCCTCCGGGTTGGGGATTGAGAGTTGGGCTAACAAACCACCTCATAAAAATTAGATGTTACAAAACACCAACATGGTGTGGCTAAATATCAACTTCAATATATACACGACCCTGGGAGTAAGTAATTTGGTTTGTGTTAGAGGGTTTGTATTACAGGACTGAAGGTTTGGTATAAGAACATGATTTTGTTTTTTGTTTTATATGGAACTTTTAGACGGAAAATCTTAAATTTTGTCAGGCTATGATTTTGAATGATTTGGTGTTTGCATGCATTCGACTACATGAAAGCAATGTTTTCAACATTTGGAAGTGTTGAAAAGAGCACAATCCCGTTAACACCTTTATTTGGTGTTTCCAGATGTGATTGACACAAACATGTAAATACAGAGCGTAAACGGGCCAAATAAGGTGAAAAAAACAACAAAAAACAAATTCGTCAAACAATAAAAATAACAATAAATGTTAAATGGATCAAATCAGTGTTCTTTAAAAACTATATCAACAGATGAATTTGAACTATAAACTAGCTAGCATATCATAATGTTTTTGTGTTTTTAAACATGGTTAAAAAGGTGATGTGTTCTAATGTCGAAAGCTAAAACAAGTCAGCCAGTAGCTGTTATTTTACATTCATCATCAGTATCGACCTAATAATTATATAATAAATATAATCAGAATATATTTAGCAACCTTAAAAGATCAATAAATAAAGTGTCACCTTAATTGTTATTTTAAAGTGCCCTTGTTACATAGTAACTACATATTTACGTACTGAGCAATATTATTTAAGTACACGTACTTACCATATGGTTAGATAGGATGAGGGTTAGATTTAGGCTTAGTTGCATGTAATTATGTGGAATTTGTTGTTATTGATATAATAAGAACATGGAACGTGTACACCATAAAGTAAAGAGCTACCAAAGTTAAATGGCAAGTATAATACAAATGACGAAACCACACAAAAACAACAACAAAAATGTTAATCAATTACTAAAAAAATTGTAAATATGTAAAAGTACTACATAATAACATCTCAAAATACAACAATATTATCTGAATAATAATAAAATAACACTGATTGTCAGTAACGGTTCTAGCAAGAGACAATGACCAACTTTCTGATATGTGATCATTAGTGGAGCTGCCCAAAACGCTCCAAAACCTCAATGGTAAACTATGTGCTAATGACTGCAGAGTGCTCGACAGTTGCACTGTTGATGGTGAGAGAGAAACAGCTCGTATGAGGCCATTGTTGTGTATGAACAAAGAGGTAAACAAACGGACCCACAGTTATGTACTGCAGCGCTCTGCCCTCGATTTACAGTACATGCAGTAATCTAGATTAGAACTTCATGTGCATTTGTAGCATATTTCAGGAGAAACGAACAAATGCAACAGTATGTGAGTGGATAAAATAGGGCCTCAGTGAAATGTGAAATCTGTGGGGCCTCCCTTGGGAACACTTAAGCGTGCTGTTCATTTGAGATCGTTTTAATCCTTCATAGATACTTATAATAGCATATACCATATAATACCATATTACTGACCTACTTAATCTCCTTACAAATGTACAACAGAAACTCACCATGCCAACCGCACATACAGTAGAAACAGATCCATGTGCCTTTGTCTGAGGTTATGTAACCACGAAAACAAGCAGTTGTGGTATTGTACATAAGAATTCGTTGCATTGATATTTTTTGCCATACCTTTTCATCTCTTTATTCAAGTGGATCTAAACAAGACATTATTTTCTTTTTTTGCATGGTAAAGCAAAAGGAGAAACTAAAAGAAAATGTCCTGTTTGGTCAGTTTAGTTACAATTAATGTGCCCTGAGACTTTTAGATTCAAGGACACAAATTCAGAATTGATACTAAATAAGTACATTACAGTACCAGTGAGATGTTTGAGGTCAGTAAAATATGAGGAAAAATGTATCGGTTTTAACATTATTAATAATACCAAACTAAAGTAAAATATAAAAATATTTGTATTACTCTTTTTTTAAAACTCATTTTAAATGAATAAAAATATATTGTGATATATTGTGAAAAATATAGTGATTTCCAGAGTACACAAACACCCACAATTGGAAAAAAAAAAACACAGGAAAAAAAAAAGACACACACACACACAAAAATAAATAAATAAGTCAAACTCCACCTTTTTAAGTTTCTCCACCATTTCCTCAATGCTAAGGTTTTCGCCTCTGTGTGCCACCTTCTTTTCCATCTGCGTCAGCCAATCACAGAGCTCCTTGTTTTTATCATTGAAAATGATCCAAGCGTTCAGTCGATCAGCGATTTCCTGTTTGCGAAGTGACACCTAGGAGGAAAAAGACAAAATGATTCAGGATGACAAAAAAAAGAAATCTAAAAATCAAATCAAAGCCCAGAAACTACTGAAAGTCTTGGATACCACCAACATTAATAATATCTTTGTTTTATTGGTATTGTCCTTTTGATATTCCTCCCAGACTCTTGATCCGGTTAGTAGCAACAGTATACGCAAAAATGAATAAATGAAACCAGATTTTTTGTTTCATAATTTCAGAAAATGCAGGTTCACAGCTAAAACAAGCCAGCGAACAAACAAACAAACTAATGAATGAGTGCATACACAGGCTAAACAGAAGTAATACAAGCGGCTGACAGTACTTTGAGGTGTAATGAAATGAAACACACTGTGCAAGACACCAAAAACGATTTACTGCATTTCTCCATTGAAACTGCAGACTTGACAATCAGTTCTCCGAATACTGCATTCAAAACTGTTGCTGTCAAGTAGTGATGCATTTCAAACGTCGAAATGCTACAATTATTTTTATTTATTTATTATTTTTAAATCGCACTTGCAAATCTCTTTTTTTATTATTATAGGTTGCAGGATCTAGACCAGTGGTGCTCAACCCCGGTCCTGGAGATCTACCTTCCTGCACGGTTCAGCTCCAACCCTAATCAAACACACCTGAACCAACTAATTAGGACCTGAACAGCACTTGATAATTACAGGTAGGTGTGTTTGATTTGGGTTGCAACTAAAATCTGCAGGAAGGTAGATCTCCAGGAACAAGGTTGAGCACACCTGATCTAGACCATAGCTGCGTCCCAAATGACACACTATACACTATGCACTAAGTACTTATGCACTTACACACTCAACAGCAAAGTATATGTAAGTAGTGCTGTCCCAAATGGAACACTAATGGCTTTTTTACTAAGCGGAAGTTCAAACCGTTTCCTTGAAGACGTTTGACGGTCGCCAAATTAGAGAAATAAATGACCAAAATTCCTAATAATACCTGGCATGACTATAACCGCATTCACCATCGGGAGGCGCTATAATCACTCTTGTTGGAGAAATTTGCTTTCACAGTCCAAAATAAATAAAGTTATCCAACATGTGCGCACGATAGCTCCGCCTCTTCCGCTACGTGCACGAAGCTCCGGTCGTTGAGGGCGTGAAGTGTCCATCATTACACACTTCATATTACCAGTGGAATGAGTGCATCATCCGGGTAATTAAAGTGCACTTATTATTTTTAGAGTTTTCAGTGTGAATGCACTTATTACACTATTTATACTACAAAATGGCGTAGAGGGCGCCTCGGTGGCCGAGTGGTTAGCACGTTCGCCTCACAGCAAGAAGGTCGCTGGTTCGATCCCCGGCTGGGCCAGTTGGCATTTCTGTGTGGAGTTTGCATGTTCTCCCCGTGGTTGCGTGGGTTTTCTCCGGGTGCTCCGGTTTCCCCCACAGTCCAAAGACATGCGGTACAGGTGAATTGGGTAAGCCAAATTGTCCGTAGTGTATGAGTGTGAATGAGAATGTATGGATGTGTTTCCCAGAGATGGGTTGCGGCTGGAAGGGCATCCGCTGTGTAAAACAAATGCTGGATGAGTTGGCGGTTAATTCCGCTGTGGCGACCCCGGATTAATAAAGGGACTAAGCCAAAAAGAAAATGAACGAATGAATGAAAATGGCGTAGAAAAGTGCACAAGTATGCCATTTGGGACGCAGCTCATGGCTCTCAAACTCAATTCCAAGAGGGCTGCAGCTCTGCACAGTTTTGCTCCAACCCTTATCAAACAGCTGAACCAAATAATAAAGGTGTTCATGACTCTTCAGAACACCTCGATTATTTGGATCAGCTGTGTTAGATCAAGGTTGGAACAAAACTGTGCAGAGCCGCGGCCTTCCAGGAATTGAGTTTGAGACCAACAGTATGATTTCATTTCATGAGACCCCAATGAACTGTCATGAGCTATGGTACTAGTGTTGTTCTGCCTGTATGTTTTTGGTCTTTCAAAGCTTTGTTAGCTGTTGACTTCGAATCACAAAGCACTATGGTATCAGTTAAAGATTCATCTTTAATGTTCAACAAGATTGTTTTTAAATGATAATTTCTGGATAACCTTTTTCTTTAAGTGCAAGCAGAACGTCTGCTCTTTGTCCTCACTGTTATAATGTGCTCTTGAAATGATATGACAGTTCACTATCCAAATTCCCATTCGAGTAAAAACTTCGAAACCACTCAGTCCAGAGGCGTAAGGTCACAACTACGAGATTGTATTCCTTGAAAGTCAGCCATCTGAAAGACTTTTAACAAAACTTTCACTGCATGCTGTGAGATTGATTACCGGACTAAAAAGCACAGAGTACCGCACAGGCCTGCGTGCTTTTACTGCTTTGGGTCAGTAAGTGGCTTGTCTATTAGTATGTACTGACACCAAGGCGCACTAGGGGACACGGGCGGCGCTTTGTAGTACCCTTTTCACAAAAGCTTACATGCAGCCTTTTAAAAAGAAGGAAGGCATTTGTAAGTGAAGGCTATACATTTTCTTGATCCAATAATGTCCCACTTGGAGCCTTAAAAATAATCTGTGAACAGTAGTTCCTTCCAGATGAATATAAATCATGTGGATAAAAGTAAATCACAAGGACACTGAGATTAGCTGGCTACATCTATTCAAGGCCTTGTTGTCGAACACATTAATTATGCATTTCCTTGAACCCACAAGCCTAAGCGACTTACCACAAACATATGCAACGACAAATAATAGACCTCCTTCCAGAAAAACAGCACGCTGTGCCATCTGTCATTTATTTGAGGGAATGTTTCCACCTGCAACCTGTTGGCCGCAGACACTGACGCACACATAGACTGACCTCATTGGCTCCGTCTTGGCTTCTGGCCAGCGTTTCGAGTAAAGACTCACTCCAACAAACTGAAAAAACGTTCATTAAACAAAGGCTCCCCGCGTTATGAAGCGAGAAGTCCAAGGGTTGGGTGAAGGCCATGCAACGAT
This sequence comes from Danio albolineatus, assembly GCA_903798035.1. Taxonomy (NCBI): domain Eukaryota; kingdom Metazoa; phylum Chordata; class Actinopteri; order Cypriniformes; family Danionidae; genus Danio; species Danio albolineatus. The sequence continues at coordinate 21,612 of CAIGQQ010031444.1, forward strand.
CGGTCCTAAATGTGGCCTTTCTGTTTTAATTGCTCATGCAGTTTACAGTTACAAGAGCAACTCCTTTCAAACGTCAGCAGGCCATTCAGATACTTTGCTTAATGATGGCAGGCTGAACACCTGCGTGAGGAAGATAATCTCAAAAAAAAAAAAAAGATCAGGCTATGAAGAAACTTAAAGGGACAGTTCCCCTACAAAATAATTTGGACTCACCCTCAATATGATTTTAAACCTGCATCTTTGAGATATTTTGAAGAATGTTGGTAACCATGCTGTTTATTGACATCCATAGTAGGAACAAAGACTATATAACAACATACAATGGAATTCAGAGACTATATTCAACTGTTTGGATATCAAAATTCTTCAGAGTATCTTCAGATGAAACTAACCCATTTAGCTGCTCGCATTGAAAAAGTTAGGTGGAGGATAAGTGGATGACAGAATACAAATTTACACATAAGTACTTAGTTGTTTAAATGAAAACTTATTCACCAAACACAAATGATTTAGCTTGTGTTGTTGAAGACAAAAAAATTATATATTTCTTTGAACTGTTCTGACTAATAATATGTCAACATAATGAAAACAAATGACATCTGGGACTGTCAAGTACCAAAAAGCTTGACATGAGACTTTTGACTATATTTGAAGTTTTCTCAAGTCATGCTAAAGCTTTGTGTGAGTACAATTCATTTAAGGCAATATTCAGTTTAAAACAAAATTGACCAAACCAATGATCAATCAATGATTTTGCACAACATTTTAAATCAGTCTTGAATGATTTGTTCTTGAATGGCATTGATTCATCCATTTATTTAATCTCTTTATGATCTACTCATCCTCTTATAGTGGTGCCATGAAGATAATTCCAGTTTCCTTCTGAAACTGACAGTGCATGTGTCATATGAACTTCTTTCATGCTACTTTTATACAGCTTTTTGTGTCCTTTTAAAGTTGAATGGACTTACACGATCTTTTATTCTTCATTTCACTGTATTGTAACTTTCTCTTTATGTGCCACACACAAATACGGATGTCATGTGGTTTTAACCAACAACAAAAGCAAATAATAATTTTGCTCTGAACTGGTGAAACATTCCTCTTGTACTGTTTGTCAAATGTCAAATACATTTAGATTTTTCAGCACACTCCATGACACTTTCTGTGGTCCAAACTATCAACGTGAAACATAAATTATTCACAAACATTCTCATTTTCCCTCTCTTTTTCTCTGTCATGCGGCACTGAAGTTTTCTCCCCCCATTTCCAGCAGTGAATCATTGTGTGCCTCTCAATGCTGCCTGGACAACAGCCTCTCTCTCTCTTTCCCTCCCACACACACACACTCTCTCTCAGCCATCTCAAACATACACACACATGCACTCACCTTCAAGCATAGCTCTTCCCATTGGCAGTGAAGTTCCTCCACCTGTCCTTGCAGCAGTGCAGTGTCCGTGGGCAGCACATACTGGGACACGTCTGCCTTCATGGTGCTCAACTCTTTCAGTCCTAAAACCCAAATCTGCAGCAAGTCCTCGTCCTCCTGCATAACACGCCAACAGCACCAAGTTAAACTCGCCTCCTGTGCAGCACGCTTTCTCTATCTCTCTCTCTCTCTCTCTCTCTCTCTCTCTCACTCGCTCTCTGTCCCTGTCATTAGCGAACAGGATTAAGGCCCTCTGGACAGGCCGGGACGGGGGAAGGGAGGAGGCAGAGTGGGGCAGAAGGGAGGGTGTGCAGGGGGGAGGGCAAAGCACCCATAACAGCCTGGAAAGAGACGATGATGGGGGTAAAGGCCAAACATGTTAAGGACACCATTATTTCCTTTGTTTTGTCAGTTTCGTCCACCTCCATTAAGAGGGCCTTAATCAACAAGAAATAATCAGTCTCAGCAGATGTTTATTAAATCATTTCTAAAGGAGTGTGATTATATCAACAGGTGCTTTTTCTACAGCAAAGGCCTTGGTGATAATAGAGTGTTTTTAAATGGTGGAGAAACTCAACTGGCAGATGAAACGCCTTTGTCTAGTATTAACAAAATCTAGTATATCATGTAATGTGATGTAATATTATCTCTAAAGCAGGATTTAAAAGTCTGAAAACACAAGTGAAAATGATTCGAGTTCAACTCTGTTCTTAAAAGATAAATACAAATAAAATGTATCTAAAAAAATAAAAATAGTGTGTTAAAATATACACTACTTGTCTAAATGCACACAGGAATAAATTCATTCATTCATTTATTCATTTTCTTGTCGGCTTAGTCCCTTTATTAATCCAGGGTCACCGCAGCGGAATGAACCGCCAACTTATCCAGCATATGTTTTACGCAGAGGATGCCCTTCCAGCCACAACCCATCTCTGGGAAACATCCATACATTCTCATTCACACACTTACACTACAGACAATTTAGCCAACCCAATTCACCTGTACCGCATATCTTTGGACTGTGGGGGAAACCGGAGCACCAGGAGGAAACCCACGCAACCACGGGGAGAACATGCAAACTCCACACAGAAATGCCAACTGACCCAGCTGATGCTCGAACCAGCGACCTTCTTGCTGTGAGGCAAATGTGCTACTCATTACGCCACTGTGGCGCCCAGGAAAAAATTATATTTTATAAATGTATTCAAATATATTGACAAATTTTGTCTTTTTTTAGACTTCAAACTTTAATAACATTTCACATTACTGTTTTTATGTTTTTTGACCAAATAAACGCAGCCTTGATCAAATAAGAGACTACTTTCAGAAGCATTAAAAATAAATCTTACAGACTCTAAACTTTAGAACAGTAGTGCATGAATTTCAGTATGCAATATCCATGTTTCATTCAAATGGCATTTTAGTGTGTGATATGTGAGTTTATGTGTGAATCTTAATTTTGGCTTCATTTTATTTTTTGTTGCCTTGGTTAGTAAGATGGTTTGGCACAAATCTGAATATGTTCCCAAAGGTCACACTTTATAATAAGATTTCATTAGTTAATGTTAGTTAACTTACTAACATATACTAATAATGAGCAATACTTTTGGAGCAGTTATTAATTCTTTTAACATTTACTAATTCATTTTTAAAATACAAAAATCATGCTTGCTATAATTAGTTAATGCACTGTCAGTTAATATGAACTAACAACAAACAACTTTATACTCATTAACTAACATTAACAAAGAAGAATTGATAGAGCAATGAATATATTGTTCATTGTTTGTTCATGTTAGTATATACTTTAACTAACACTAATTATAAAACTTATTGTAAAGTGGAACCATCCAAACCATTCAGGAAATAAACTGTTTATTTATGAATAAAAAATAAAGAAAGAAAGAAAAAACATGATTTTGGGCTTCTAAATTGCTGTTTGGGGATGAACTTCATCATATACAGTATTACCTTAGTGAGCTGTTCCTGTTTCTTCAGATCTTCAGTCCTCTCGGGCAGTGGACTCTTTAATCTTGCTTTTATCTCGTCCAGTTTAAGAGCACTATCAATCAATCCATTCACACAGAGCGTCCAGTTCTGCAAACAAACAAACAAACGGATCTCTTAACTGCTGTGGAATGTATTTGTTATTATATATATATATATTTTTAACATTGTAAACAACACCAGACCCTGTTGTTTTAAACGTAAAGTAACCTTTCATGGTAACTCCACCAACTGTACGTGTGGCATAATGTCTGTTAAATCAGTTTCACTTGCATTGATTTGAGCTGCTTGAGCACAGCATTCACGAGAGGCCCTGATGTGTTTGTATTTTTCTGCCGTTTTATCTCATATCAGATCTCAGATCAGTGAAGAGGGATTTCCCTTTCACATGGGGAAGCACAACCCCCATCTATTGTGAGCACATGCACATATAAACACACTTCTACCCACATCACTATCTAAAGCCCCTCAATGCAATGATGTCATCATACCAAACCGAACAACCAATCAGAAGTGGTTTTGAATGGGTGTAACTCTGGCCTTATATAAATATGGTCTAACAGCACAGTCTCAAGTTTGGGGTGACGTGAACCCTTTTTGCCCCATTTGAAAAATGGTCAAGCTATTTTTTATGTATATTTACTAACAAAGTTTCTCAAGGTGTTTAGAAATTATTTGTTTGCATGACTGAGTGTAAATGTTTCATCTTAATGCATTTTACAATATTAAGGTTATGAAATAAAGCAGGAGCAGAACAGTTGTTTCAAAAAGTTGTTTCACACAAAAAGGCTGCTCAATTATGGAAAAAATCCTAATGTTGTGATCAATTTAAATCACAATTAGTTTGATTGACATGATTACTATTAACTTTGCCAAATATGTTGCATTTATTAAACAAAACTGTAAATTCTACCATAAATAATATAAAAACATAATAAAGTTATGGATGGCTGACATGGATGCCTATGAATATTTCGGATATTTTTTCCAAGTCATTTTTTAATATGTTTAAAAGTTCATATTTTTTAAGCTCTGCTACACAAATCCAAGTCAAACTTGCATTGGGAGATAAAAGATAACGGTCACATTTCAGTTGCCGGCTAATTATCACTATTTTAAACTGCTTTCAAAACAGAAAAAGAAAGGAAAACTAAGTAATAGTAAATATAAAAAGTAAAAACAGTAAATATTAATAATAAATATAGTAAATATAATAAAAATGTATATAGTAAAAAAGTAAATAAAACATCATGGTACTAAATTACACATAAAATTATTGAATAAAATGCAAATTATAATGGTATAAAAACTATAAACAATATGCATCCTTGGCAGCATTTCACAATCCTGGTCCTTGTGCCTTACCACGCTGCATTTTTCTTATGCTTCTCTTTTCACTTCAGACATTTGGGTAAAACGTTATAATAACTACACACTATGAATCATTTATTAAGCATTAGTAAATAGTGAATTTATTATTCATTAAGCATTAACTTAGCATTAATAGACGTTAGTAAGCAGTTTATACCGGCAGCTACAAATGCTTTATTCTTGAGCATTTCATTTATAATGTGCTTAATAATTGTGTTTTCATACTTTGTTAAGGATTCAATTTTCATTACTATATTAAGTATCACATTATTACAAACCAGTTATTCAAGAATAGTTGGTGTTTTTTTAAGATCATTCATAATGAGTTAGTAAACAATTTATAAACTATTAAAATCATCATTTATAATTATTCAGGCATATAATAAAATTAAAAGTGTATGTTATTAAATGCTTTATTACCTCTACTTCATCCAGTTTTGTGACCTAATCAAAAGTGAGTACTTTTCATGCTTTATAAATCCCTTATAAATGATTATTAAATGCTCAGTTTTATTCTAAACAGGAAAAAAAAAAACATAAACAACTTTACTAATTTCTATACAGCTGAAGTCAGAATTAGGGTGTTTAGGCATGTTATTGTGTGTGTGTGTGTGTGAGTGTGAGTGTGTGTGTGTGTGTGGTGGTGGTGGTGGGGTGGGGGGGGTCTGACTTCAACTGTACACAATGAAACTGTATCAAGTGAAATCAAATGTATCAAATGAAAAATCAATCTTTGCAACCTTATCTAAAATAAAATTACTGTAGAGTTTAAACATCGCTAAACTTAAAAATGTTGTATCATAATATACTGTTAAATTATATTGTTGTTATTTTATCCAAATGTATGTTATGTTTAAACTTTACAGTAATTTAATTATTTATATAGGATTGCTAAGATTATTGTTCAGTTGATACTGAGCCTTTGATTGTCATTTATAAGGGATTTATAAAGCATGAATAATCCTCACTTTAGATTAGGTCAAAAAACTGCAGGAAGTTGGGTTAATAAAGCATTTACTAACATACATAGTAACCTTTAATATATGTCTGTATAACACAATATATAAATGTTGATTTTAATAGTTTATTAATCATTTACTGACTCATTATGAATGATCTTAAAAACCACCAACTGCTCTTAAATACAAATGGTTTGTAAATAATGTGATACTTAACTTAGTCATGAAATATTAATCAATAACAAATTATGAAAGTACAATTATTAAGTCCATTATAAATGTACGTATAAATCAAGAATAGAGCATTTGTAGCTGCAGATATAAACTGCTTACTAAAATTTATTAATGCAGAGTTAATGCTTAACAAATAATGAATTAACTATTTACTAATGCTTAATAAATGATTCATAGTGTGTAGTTATTATAAAGTGTTAACGACATGTGTTCTAATTCAGCAATAAGTGCTCTGCAAAGTGGACTGGACAGGACATAACATTCTTCAATGATTTCAATTTGAAGGGAGCACATACAGTAGCCTGTGTTTCATTCAAATGGCATTTTAGTGTGTGATATGTGAATTTATATTGTATATTGTATTGTCACTGATGGTGAATGTTTACTGTATATTGAGCCGAATGGCCTTAAACAACAATTAAATGCACTACAGAATGTTACGTTTACACACACACTTTTTTTTTAAATTGAGTATATGATTTTTCAGTCCTCTTTCCACCACTGAAAATAATTTATTTAAAGCGAAACTGAAACATACAAGTCTCGCTTGACCAAAAAAAAAAAATCAGTTTAGCATTGTAGTTTAGCAACCATGTTTCATATATTCATTACGTAAGATGTTGTACTTTACTCATGTTTCTGACACCATCATTTTAGTTGCAAAAAATAATAATCAGCATAGTTTTGTCATTCATTGGTAGATTCCTGTCCAATCAAATCGCACATAGAAAGTACATTTCATCATACTGAACAACCTTAAGACAATCAGGCAAACTGTTTGGAAGCATTAAAAGTGTCCAAGAAGATACTTTACACGCAATGACCCAGAGACTGTTTAGACTGAATGTCACTGATGGTGGATGTTTACTGTATGATGACCGAAATGGCCTTAAACAACAATTAAATGCACGAATGTTACATTTACACACACACTTTTTTTTAATTGAGTATGATTTTTCAGTTCTCTTTCCACCACTGAAAATGACAAAAAAAAAAAAAAACATTCAATTTAGCGTAGCAACCATGTTTCATATATTTATTACGTAAGATGCTGTACTTTACTCATGTTTCTGACACCATCATTTCAGGTGCAAAAAAATAATAATCAGCATAGTTTTTGTTAGTTTTTTCATTCATTGGTAGATGTTTTTAATTAATTGCAGAGCCCTGTATCATACAGCATTTTTCCAAGCTTTGTTCCCACATCTATCTCCACTCTAGGCCTTAGGGCATCGTGGTATTGTTTGAGAACAGTGACAGATGATTCATGTAGACACCGAAGCACACAGTGGTTCAGTGGCTCTACTTTTTAAAACCCTTGTTCTGTGTGATATGGCCCAGCTGCCTCATTTATGGATTATGGTGAGATTACAGCTGATCTCTCATCCTCTAAAACGAAGCTCTTTATTAGTGAAATGCTTAGTGGGGTATGTAGGTCAGTGGGTACTGAGACCCCTATGAAAACTCTTCTTTCCCTCCTCGCAAACAAAGAGTTCAATTAGGCAAGAGTGTTAGTATCAATAAGACGTATCCATGTCTGTATTATATTTATTTAATATAATAAAGAAATAAACCCCAAGCAGCTTTTGGTTTAAGGTGATTATATAACAGTGGATGGAAGCTGTTAAGCAAGATATAGGCAGAACATTAACACAGTTATTTCATATAAATTTCATTCCATCACACAAAAGGAATAGTTGGCTATAGATTATAGAATATTTTACAACAACTTTAAACATCGGTCCCACTTTATATTAAGTGGCCTTAACTAATATGTACTTACACTGCAATTAATTATTTGTTACAGTGTACTTCTTGTGTAAATACATGTTATTACATTGTACTTATGTTTGATTAAATACTGTACATGCATGTACTTGCATCTGTAATTCATTTCTGTAATTACATCCTTAATTACACTGTTGACCATCCCTTACACTTTAACCTATCCTTAAACATAGCTATACCACCAAACCTGTTTCTGAACCTACCAGTATCCCACCTTAATAGCACCAGAAGTGATCTGCAATACGTTATGAACACAGTAAGTACACTGTATTTATTTTTTGATGCGGGTACATATAGGCATGGGACGATAACCGTTTTCAAGGTATACTGTGGTATGGAAAAGTCATGGTTTTCATACCGCCAAAATTTTCTGCTATACCGTTCCTAAGGTATGAGTGATATTTTTTTTTTTTTACATTTTTTGTGTTTTTTTTAGTTGTAAATTGTGAAGAAAACTGTGTTTTTGAAACAAATGAAGACGAGGATTGACTTGAATTATTTAGCCTGACATGTTTACTGCCCCAAAATATTTTAAATGTTTCTCAAAATAAAATATATTGTGTTCAAAGAGAAAAAAGGTTTTGTTTTTCACCCAGACATCTAAAAAGAATATATTTTAGAGCAGTAAACACAATACCGTCATACCGTGAAACCGTGATATTTTTTATCAAAGTTATCATACCGTCAGAATCTTATACCGGCCCATGCCTAACGTAGTTAAGGCGACTTTAAATAAAGTGGGACACAATTGGGGTAATTAAATAAACCATTAACCAAAACAATCTGGCACCCAGAGTAGTTCACCCCCAAAACCTACTTGTAATGTATTTACCTTCAGGCCTTCAAGTTGTAGGTGACTTTGTTTCATGAATAAAAATGTAAAGATGATTTTTAACTGAACTCACTGTTTTTAATGAGTCATTAAATATACAAGTCATCAGATGTTGTCACTTTGAAAGTCAAAAAAGCACATACAGGCAACTTTAATTTTGTGTTGCCTGTACATATTTTTTTCTTTGACTGTCACAGTGCCAGTAACTGTTGATTTTCATTCTATAAATCTCTGACTAAGGGATAGAGTTAACAATACTCTTTAATGAAGGAAACAAAAAAGAAACATCTTAAGCTCTATTTGGATGTTTTCCAGGAGGTCATTAGAGAAATTGTTTTACAGGCATACTTACTGTAGCAATTTTAATCCCATCCTAATCTACTAAATCTGTGTTATTCTCACACAATCTCTGCATTAATTACAGCGCAAATTACCTACTGTTTCTGGCAAACTTAGTTATCTTCAGAGAAATTGAATCCCTCCCAAATGTGAATGTCTTGATGCTTAATATTCATTATGCAAGTTGATCTCCCGGTGAAGCGGTTTAAAAAAATTAAATCATGACTGTGTACCATCATGAAAATTCAACAGTTTTACTACTAAAAAAATAAATCACGGTCGCTGTAGCGCAACTAATATTATTACTAATAACTATACAATCAATAGCTAGGTCCACACGGAATCTGCACATCATTGGAATCTAGCCAATCATTGAGTATATTTATTTACTTGTGTTAGTGTGCAAATTTAGATTTATGCAGTTTTTAAATTAATTTCAGTAACATTATTGACTAAAATGAAAATGTTCATTCATTCATTTTCCTTCAGCTTAGTCTCTATTTCAAAGGTTGCCACAGTGCATTGAACCGCCAACTAGTCCAGCATATGTTTTACACAGAGGATGCCCTTCAAGCTGCAATCCAGTATTGGGAAACACCCATGCACACTCATTTACACACACACACACACACACACACACACACACACACACACACACACA
>CAIGQQ010031450.1:0-31230 GCA_903798035.1 Danio albolineatus
ACACATTTTAAAATAGATTTACTGATTACTCCAGCCTTAAATGTCTGTATGATCCTTCATTTCTATTTTCTATTTGAACACATTTTAAAATAGATTATTTACTGATTAATCCAGCCTTAAACGTCTGCATGATCCATCATTTCTATTTGAATGTTTTTTGAAGGTGAGGGTAAATATTTCCTGTGTGGTTGGTTATGTGTTGAAGTAATGGTAAGATCGTCTCTAATCATTGAATGACCGTTAAATGTATTTTTTTATGTTATGGGTTGTCGGATTTACACTGTATTGATGTACCTTTGGTAAATTGATAATAATTAATATGTTTCACTGTGGAATAGTGTTTTGAACATGGTGATTAATCATGAAATGATGAAACGAAAATGAGATTGTTTGTCTAATTATGAAGTGGTCGTCTAATGGCGCAATGTGATTGACTGTGAGATAAAAGGGGTGGAGGGAGAGAATTGTGTTACACACTGAGGAAGGCATTGTGCCGAAACGTTTGTGTCATTGAGTCACCCAGAGAATGTAAAAATAAAAACAACACGAAGCAATTATCTGATGAGTGCGAATCATTACCTCTTTGAACGAAAGTATTTTCTATTTAAACACATTTTAAAATAGAATATTTACTGATTACTCCAGCCTTAAACGTCTGCATGATCCTTCAGAAAAATGCTGAATTGCTGCTAACGAAACATTTATGCCTCTTACCAATTTTGTGTTTTACCTATTTTTGTTTTAATTAAAAGATTTGTGATTAACAGAAATAAGTTCAATAAGATCTTCTAAATCTTCAAGAACATAATTCATGTTTTTACTATCATTTCTAATTAAAGTCATTGACGCTGATTACAAGTAATGATCTCTTTCTTTCTTTCCTTCTTTGATGTGTATGGATAATGCCTTCCTGCTAAAACAAGCAGTGATTTGTTTCACTATTCATTATTACTTTTTATTCCATGGTCTGTTGAAATTCTTGATTCTGATTGGCATCAAGATTGGTGTGGTATATTTCGTTGAAACGCACAGGTGGTTCCAGTCAGTTTTGATCACAGTTCAAAGGAAATGCGCTTCTCCCAAACATTTACAGTTACTATAGCAACTTGCATGTGCTGCGCATGAAACCGATGAGAGCTAATGGCAGACGGGAAATCCGCAAAATTAGGAAAATACTCATCAACTATGCCACAAAAAGTTTTAAGAGTTTTTCAAGCGAGAATGTAGTTAGTTTAAAGCCAAATCGGCAGTTTATGTTTATGGATAGCGCGTCTTTAAAAATGTTGGAAGCTCCAGGCGGTCAGCGGCAGCTCTGCGAACGGCTCCCCCCAAGCGAAGCTTTATGTCGGCCAGAGAATCTCTGGTTCTACGCCGCTGGATCTAATCTCGTGCATCTCTGTTGTTGAAACAGGAAATATAATTAATCTTTGGTGTATCTAACGGTCAGTCTTTGGACATTTGAACATATAATTTGTTCTCAGGTGTATTTTTTGGCAGATCACAAAGATAAGATTCATAATTAATCTATGACCGTAAATAATGTAATATTACACTGATCCTGCGTGTTTGGTTGATTGCTTTTGTTTTAAAGAATATAAATAAAGCAGAATGTTCTCCTACTTGTCCTGATATGTGTTTCTTTTCCTAAATTTCCCTACATATTTAACAGCAGAGATTTCTGAAATAGGCTCTGGCTGCTTTCTCTTCATTTTCTCTTCTTTCTCCCCTCATCAGAGAAGTGATACGTAGAAAGTAGACAAAAAAAACATTTAACTGAGAATGTGACTGGAAACACTCCAGGTATGACAGGGAATGTCTTATTTTTCCACATGTCATCGGACTGATGAAATCTCATCTTAACCAAATTATCAGGTATACAGAGCACGCAGATGCTCTCTCTCTCTCTCTCTCTCTCTCTCTCTCTCTGTCTGTCTGTCAGTCTGTCAGTCTGTCACAGATGATTCAGTGGAGGGACTAGAAAATCTAACATCTAAAAACGGACAAATATTCTGACAAATATTGCCCAGCAAAGAGAAAAACTAGTTATATATAGTTAAATATAGGCCTACCTTGGCAAATGACCATGGAATAAGCGGTATAATCAACGGCTTGCCGTGCGTTAAAGGATTTTAATGCACTTTGCGGAGGCGACCACACACCGCAGCGCGTTGTGTGGTTCTTTGCCTCCACGTAGTGCAATAAAATCCTTTAACGCACGGCAAGCCGTTGATTATCCCTTACATCAGATCTCAAACTTGTGAAAGAAGCAAAGAGCAAAAACACTGTTTAAAAAAATATTGAATTCATCCCAAGCAAGCTCAAAAGGTTGAAATTGGTTTGGGTCTATTTTATGACACTGTATTTTATATGTGTTTACTGTATTTTATGATAGAACCAGTAAGTGTGAGTACCGGGCGGAGGCTGGTGAGGCGCTGGTGGAATCGGGCCACTCTGCCGAACACCTCTTGGCAGTATGTGTGCAGCTCCTCCAACTCATCTTCTATCACAACAGCATCTAAAGGAGCACTTCTCTGAATCAAACCCTCGCCAAACACGATCAGAGCATCAATCTTGTTGGTGTTCAGAGTGATTTCCTTCTTGAAACTCTGAAAGCGGAGAGACAGAAAGTTGAGGTGATTTCTCTGTATCTATGGACTGATTGAATGACCGGACTTAAAGGAAACGGATTGCTTGCTAACCTTCAGCTGTTTCATCCTGTCTTGATGATGGCTCTCTGAGAAGTGCTCCATGTTGGTGAGCTGGAGTTCAATCTCAGTCAGCCAGACGAGGAGGCTCTCACGGGTTCCCTCAAACTCTTCTCTCTGGCCTGTGAAATGCTAAATCAGACAGAAGAAAATATGAAAAAGTCAGAAAAAAAGTTGATTTTGTTACTGTAAAAGATAACCATGGATCAGAAGCTGAGACTAGACATTCCATTTGTGTGTCTGCATTACTTCTGTTTTGATTCTGAAATATGTTTCAAATAACTTTTGTGAAATTAATATTACTATTATTATTATTTTTTTTTATTTGAAAATAAAAATGTCCATCGTTAATCACTCCAACAGCCTAACAGCCTAAATATATAAAACAAAACAAAATTCTTAAGTCTGAGCTAATATACTTCATTACATCAATATACTGAGTTCCTAATTCAGATTTTGAACATAAAATACAACATGTGATCAAACAACATTAGCCAAAATCTAACAAATGGCTAAAACCTAGGCATTTGAAGTATACAGGCAAAGGGTAAAGATTTAAAATGACATCTGATTTCACCAATAGTGTTGGTCTGTAAGGCGGCACAGTGTCGCCTCACAGTAAGAAGGTTGGCATTTTTGTGTGGAGTTTGCATGTTCTACCCATCTTGGTGTGGGTTTACTCTGGGTGCTCCCCACAGTTTCCCCCACAGTCCAAAGACACAAGGTACAGTATAGGTGAATTAAATAAACTAACTTGATCATAGTTAGGGCTGTGCAATTATTCGCAATCGCAAAAAAATAAATAAATCACGATTTAAGCACATGCAATTTCTAAATCACAGTTTTATTTTATCTATTAATTTGTTTTGATTTTTGTTCATATTTTTGTGCACATGATTTAAATATGTTAACCAATCAGAGCTGACACAGCACACCGGGCAATTTCAGGTAAGCTGAACAGGAGAAACATGTTAACCAATCAGAGCTCACTCCGCGCAGCAAAGTTGAGCAGGAGAACCGAATGGGTGGTTTTCGTTTACGTTTCATTTACATTTATTTATTGATATGGCTGGAACTGAGGTTAGTTCATCTTTATTTTTTCATGTTGTCTGTTTTTAAGACAATTTATTACAGTTTTGTTTATCAAGCAGTTAGTACTACTGTGTACAGTATGTTTTTAACTTGAGCTGAGGTTAGTTAATCTTCATTTATTTTATGTTGTCTGTTTTAGAGACAATGTTACTACAGTTTTATTAATTAAACTTAATATTATGTTATTTCATTGTGAAGTGTTTTGTTACACACTTCTTGTGCACTCTATACATTTAGAATGTGTGTATGTAGCTTGTTTGAAAAAGCAAAAACAGCTGCCAAAATCTCACATAAAATCGCAATCGCAATATTCGTTTAAGAAATCGCAATATGATTATTTTGTCCAGATTGCACAGCCCTAGCCGTAGTGTATAGATGTCAATGGTTGTGTATGGATGTCTACTGGGTTGCAGTTGGAAGGGCATCCACTGTGTAAAACAAATGCTGGATAAGTTGGTGGTTCATTCCGCTGTGGCAACCCCTGATGAATAAAGGCACTAAGCTGAAGATAATTATTGGACTGCACTATGATTCCACAGTCAAATGTTTTTTTTTTGTTCTAAATGGCTAACAAGATTATTTATTTCCTAAACAATCGTTACACTGAATACATTTTCGGAGGTGTCTCCTGTAAAACATGTAAAAAAGTATAATAGTCAAAACTAAAACTTAAAAAAGTAACAGGACACGTTCTGATATACATAATAAAAATACTCTGTATTTGTTTATGTTTGAAAACCCTTGTAACCCTGTTATGCTTCCACCCATATGCATTTTGGCATACTACACAAAAAAGGATGCCTCAAAATGTGCATAAAACACAGAGTGTGTTCTTGCAAGACTGTGTTCACAAACATCCGACATTTACTACTGTGCATGTTGTCTGGACGCCGTAAGGTGTAAGTTTAAGTATTAGCCAAGAAACAAAGAGCTACAGTGGCATTCCTGGAAGTGACGATTTTGTTCTACAGAACACATGAAACGAAAGTAGAGATTTATTTGCAAATGATGCAGATTCACAAGTGTGTGCTGTCCTCACTCTGAGTCTGCGCAGTATTGCAGCCACTCTCCTCTGAAGTGCATCCCAGCGCTGGTTACCCTGATGCACCATGGCTCTGAGTCTGCTGGCTGCATCAGTGCGGTTCTCCCACGCCAGTCGCCTGTACTGGTTATTAATGATCTCCAACTGGGTCAGACTCTCATGTACCCGCCTCTGAAAACCCTAAAACAAGAAATCAGAGTCTTATGTACTTGCCGTTGGAAACAAACCCCACACTAATAACGAAAAATGCATAAACTGAGGGCTGCTATTATAGATAAAGTGGTTGAAGATCATTTTGAACTGGTTGAAGATCATTTTTAAATGATAGTTATATTAAAAGCAGGATTCGACAATAAAGATGGCCCAATATGCGTGCAAATGTCATCTCAGAATCGAGAAGTAGCATAACTGACAACAATTGCGTTCGCCTGAGCAAAAAAAAGCATGGTGAAAACCGATTGAGAGGATGATCACTCGTGCGCACAGGTGATGTGATGTGCGCGACTGTTTAAAAACTCCCGTGTCCTGGCGCGAAGCATGCATTTGCATGGAAACGCAACTGCTGCGATCGGTTCTCGTTGAAATATACTGGACAAAAAGTGATGCTCGTGCACCCACAATCGTGCTGCTTCCAAAAGCTCTGGATGTTTTTAAAATATGTCTTTTAGTAAGCAGCCATGGTTGCCAATTTTGTGTGTAACTATTGTATGAATAGAACATATTATGGGCCTAACGTTACCCTTCTATTATCACACACAGTATGTTTTTCACCTGCTTTCTTGTGCTTACGGTTATTTTTGTTAATATGGTTTAATTATCATTTTTATAATAACATTGCTTTAATATGGAGATTAACTCCTAATGTATGTGTAGCTAACTAATGATCTGAGAGACCTGGACAGGCTACTGTGCGTTAGAGATGCGCGGATTGCGGTTACAGCCGCGGACTCCACGGATAAACCACGGAACGGGCGGATGACGTGACGAAAAATAATATTTTAATTAAATTCTGGCGGGTGGCGGGCGGTTGTACCAAAAAAATGTACAGTACAGTGCGTTTAATTTAGGCTATTTATTTATTTTTGTCCCTGTGCGCTGATCGGAGACGGAGTTCACTGCTGATATTCTGAGAGCTTTATAGTGTGCTTCTCATTTCTTATTTGTACATTCTCATTTCCTTTCCTTGCTTTCTTTCCTCGTGTCTTAGCTCCACCCCTCTAGGATGCGAGGGAAGGACGCAAGGAAAAGACTCGAGGACCGAGGAATCGAATCAAGTGAAAAGACATGTCCTCGTATCGTTTAGTGTCACTTCAAAGCATGGTCAATTGATGTTGGATTTGGCTTGCACGTTTGGATTAACTACATGTCTACATTAAAGTCATTCTCTATTCTCTAAAAAATTATAAAAGAAACATTCATTTAATAATAAAAAGGAATAAGCCATTCAAATAAAGAGCCCAATCCGCGGATGGCGGGCAGGTGCGGTCTTAAAAATTGGTCAAAAATGTTGGTGCGGATGGATGGCGGACGGATGATGAGTTTTGTGATGCGGGTGCGGATAAAATAAAAGCCCATCCGCGCATTTCTACTGTGCGTAGTTTTAGATACATGGCAATGATAATTTTTTTAATGTAATTGTTTTTTTTTGTTTGTTTTTTTTTAGAAAGGTTTTCCTGAATAAAAGGAGCATGTATACAGCTATATTTTGCATGTTTTGACATATTATTTAACATTTGTGCCTTAGAAATAATTATTT
The DNA here is from genome assembly GCA_903798035.1 of Danio albolineatus. Taxonomy (NCBI): domain Eukaryota; kingdom Metazoa; phylum Chordata; class Actinopteri; order Cypriniformes; family Danionidae; genus Danio; species Danio albolineatus. Next base: position 6,596 of record CAIGQQ010031450.1, read on the forward strand.
ATTTATTTTTGCTGTGGTCAAAGATAAATTTGGTAAATCCTTAATTTTGAGCCCTGAAAAGTCGTTTGAAATAATAGAATTGCAATACAACACTATGAAACCACTGCCCATTTGCTCATGTGTAACCCCGCCGGTCCTACGTCACCCAACCCGCTCCGAGCTGGTATCGAACCGGCGACCTTCCGCATGGGAGTCGGTAGCTCTACCAAGGAGGCTAAAGGCCATGGCCTCTAGCGTCTGTCGCTAGAGCACCTTTTAGAGGTCAGAGGAGTGAGGTTTACTAGCTCAGCACTTCACTAGCTGGCCTCTGCTACACATGCACATTAAGCTAGTTCATAAACAAAAAAAGTTAAATGAATGTGGAGGCATGTGGACATAACACAGTATCTGCGTCCCAAATGACACACTATACACTATGCACTTATGCACTATGTACTTATGCACTTGCACACTCAACAGCATAGTATATGTATGTAGTGTTGTCCCAAATGGAACACTAATGGCTTTTTTACTAAGTGGAAGTTCAAACCGTTTCCCTGATGACGTTTGACGGTTGCCAAATTAGTGAAATAAATGACCATAATACCAAATAATACCAGCATGAGTATAACCGCATTCACCATCGGGAGGTGCTATAGTCACTCTCGTAGGAGAATACTGCTTTCACAGTCCAAAATAAATAAAGTTATTCAACATGTGCGCTTGATAGCTCCGCCCCTTCCGCTACGTGAGCAAAGCTGCGGTCGTTGAGTGTGTGTAGTGTCCAACATTACACACTTCATATTACCGGTGGAATGAGTGCATCATCCAGGTAATTAAAGTGCACTTATTATTTTTAGAGTTTTCAGTGTGAACGCACTACTTACACTATTTATACTACAAAATGGCGTAGAATAGTGCATAAGTATGCGATTTGGGATGCAGCTAATGTCTAAAATCAAGTCATTTTAGCATGCCAACGTCAAATGTATGCATATAAAATATATTTTCCCAACAACAATATTGTGGCTAGTGAAAATGGCGAGTGAAAATGAGAGTAAAGTTGGAAAACTTCTAGCCACAATGGCTGGTGATCAAAAAAGTTAATGTTAAGCCCTGCCCAGTAGTATATAGTTTTTTTTTTTAAGTATATCTTGTCAGGAAAAATTTAAAAAATAAAACTTGCTAAAACAAAAACAGTTCTACAAGTCAATATACCCCAATTCATATAACTAAAACAAACAAACAAACAAACAATCAAACAAACAAACAAACAAACTAATAAATCAATAAATAGATAAAACATGAAATCATGCTCTCATGTAGCCCTTCTTTTGAAACATTAGTACACTAATTCTAACACTACTAGCTATGAGTGCAAAAGCTAATTTGAGAACTGCTATTAAAGTTGACACTGAAAACTACAAAAACTGTTACAGCCAAATCAAATACTGATTATTTTACAAAGGAAAGACTCACAGCTTGAGCTAAATTGACTAAAATACTAATAAATGAATAGTTCCATTGCTAACTGAGTCTGGTATTTTGTGACTGATCGTGTTGTTAAAACAGCAGGATTAAATCCATGCATTAAATACATAGTGATCCAGTCGCACAACCATTCAAAGATTCTTAGCTGAGCGTTGCAATCAAACCTCATATTTTTGGAGTTCCTCTTTGGCATCAGTGTACGAGACATCTGATGAATTGGGTTCAGCAGCAGTGCGCTCCGCAGCGTTCAGCCAGTCCTCAAAACAAGAGTAATCCTCCTGAAACTTACACCACAGTCTCCACGTCTCCTCAATCCTGCACAAACACAAAAACAACAATAATTGAAAAATGATGCAGCCAGTTAGATTGGCAATTAAACAGTCTGTTTTAGTTTGTTGTGTAGGCTAGGCCTCAGAATCCCTCCACGTTCCTCAGCTCCATGTGTCTTGATTTGCAGAAACAACATATTTGCTATCATAGATTAGATGTAGGGCTGGGCAATATGGCAAAAAAAATGAAATCTCGATAATTATTTTCCATATTGAACGATAACGATGTATATTTCGATACAAGTTGTTAATGCTTCCAGATTTAAAACAGTACCCCAACAATGACTGACGCCACAGAAATTTTTTTTGTGGGCCAATTTATTCAGTAATGGGCAATTTATTCAGTATGGCCAAAGTTCAGTACATTTCTAATATCAGCAAACTTTTAGAGTTCTATTGTAGAAGATTTCTACTGTGTAATTGACTCTTAGATCAATATAGACTAAGGAAAAACTAGAGCTTGTCATCGTTATTGACATAAATTGTATTCAACATAATATCATCTGTCAGCCCAGCCCTAATTAGATTACTAGTACTGTATGGTTTGACATGTGATTCACTAGTTTTCAGTTATTTTCTTGTCGGCTTAGTCCCTTTATTAGTCACCACAGCGGAATGATCCGCCAACTTATCCAGCACTTCTTTTACGCAGCGGATGCCCTTCCAGCCGCAACCCATCTCTGGTACTCATCCATACATTCTCATTCACACACATACACTAGGGACAATTAAGCTCACCCAATTCACCTGTACCGCATATGTTTGCAATGTGGGGGAAACCGGAGCACCCGGAGGAAGATAGATCACTAGTTAGAGCATTTTTTACTTGCATATTTTATCTGCAAATTTAAAGATCACAGAATTAAAGAAAGTTTAAGTTACAGTGAAACTATATGGAGAATGTATTCATGTGTTCATGTTATGTCAATCCATCTAAAAGAGCAGAATAACTTAAAAAGCCTCCTGTGCGATTCAAGTCGGATGTATTTGTGTTTGTCAGGTGCTTCCTCATAAAATATAATGTTAATAGAAGAACGGTGGTGACCAAAACAATATGTTGGTTTTGTAGCATGAGAAATTGGTAATATGTCGATCTGATGTAATGGCAGATGCATAAAAATAAAGTAAGCCCACCACACATACCTTACTTATCTGATGGGCCATGCCGGATTCTAAATCAAGCAAATATGTTCACAAAAAGATCTCAGTGCTTTACTAGTGGAACACAACTGAAGCACATGCAAAGACGAACATCCTCTCTCTGATGACACATGACCCCAAATCAGTTTGCAATATTATTCTTTGAATGGAATGGCGATAATCAGTTATGTATCAGATGTGTAACAATAGATTATAAATGTCAATCAAATAACAGAGGGAATCTCTCACCAATTAAATTTTTTATATACATTTTACACACTTTATTTGTTTGTCTGCTTTAAGAATTATTGTGGTTATTAATATAGTAGTTACCATTAATTGTATATTTTAACATTATGTTTATTCAGCAGGTTATTTGCTGAACTTGTTTTTGTTAAAATTATGTGGGTTCCATTGGTTCTTTTTGTAAAAGAAATTGTGAAACAAATTATATTTCTCGTAACATAAAATAACTGAAAAATATGCACAACTACTGAAATTCTTTTATGCTTTTTAACAATTTTTGAACACTTTTATTCAGTGTATTATCCAGAATATTTTTATAGCCTTTTGACCTTTTACAGTTCCACCCTTGCTATATAGAGAGCACTGAATCAGAAAGCAGTTTCTTAATCTGGATCCAGTGTGAACTCAAATTTCATTCCCTTGAAGGGATGTAACAGAATGACTTAACATCCATGAGTGAGGAAGTTGGGCTTATGTTTTGAGTGATGTGGATAAATGCTCGTACCTCAGTCTCCTCTCCAGAGACATGGAACAGATATTTCTCCAGCGCTTGTCCAGGCGCTGTGTGGTCTGCTGGATGGAGTCATTCTCTCCATCACTGCTGCATGCATCTTCATCATGGAGAAGCACATCGCACAACGTGAGCACAGACGCCACCCTCTCTGTGTGCTGCTCAATGTCACGCTGCAGATCCTAAACATCAATGAACATACATTAGAAACGTAACTGTCAGATTTTGAACTGCACCGAGATATTGCAGTTGATTAGTCAGCGTTCAGCATGTCCAACTGATAATGCGAAAAGCATTGCTTTGATTAAACTGTGGACTTTTAACAGCTCCAGGGATTTGATAAAAACTACAAACAAAACTTTTGCACAAATAGTGAAATAAATTAGGTTTAAATGTACAATAAAAAGTGCATTATGGGAGTTGCAGTATTTTGCTACATCAAGCTAGGGTTTCAAAAATGTTTTGTGCACCACCAGTCAGTGTGATTGTCATTCACATTCCTATTTCTCAGTTGCACATTAAATTAAATTAAATTAAATTAAATTAAATTATATTATATTAAATTAAATTAAATTAAATTAAATTAAATTAAATTAAATTAAAATTTAATTTAATTTAATTTAATTTAATTTAATTTAATTTAATTTAATTTAATTTAATTTAATTTAATTTAATTTAATTTAATTTAATTTAAAATGTTTAGCACAAAACAACCATGCAAGATGGGACTTTATTATACTGACAAAATTTAATCAGTACTTTACAGTGCATAAGAAAAGATTTCTAGTTTTTATTTTAGTTAATTTAGTTATTTTTCCATAGCTTTTGAATCTACAAAGACAAAATCCACATTGGCATTTTATATTTGTCCACACTAAAATCTTACATCATTGTGATCCACCAACCTGTTGCTCAGCCAGTCTCTTCTGAATCTCTTCTCTATGGCAGATACTGTAGTGAACGGGTTTAAATAGGTCAGCCTCAATGCGTGTGAGCCAAGAGCGAAGGTTATTCATATTCTTATCCAACTGCTGTACTGTCACCAAAGTCTCGGTCAGCTTCTTCACCCTGAAAGAGACAGAGATACAACATATTCGCTTTGAAAAATTGAACACCATAAATTATACCCGAATGCGTCCAAAAGTCCTAAAAAAATATTTCCACTAGATAAAAAATGATTGTCTATGAATGCCAAGCAGTTTTCTCCATACTAAAACGCACTAACCCTTTTCATAAATCAGTCAAGCAATTGTTTTATTTGGGATCTGAGAAGGTGCAGTTTGGCAGGAACCCAATAAAATTCTGTCAAAGTTGCAAAACACGACCAAAAAATGTAAAATAATAAAATAAAAAAAGGTCTGATAACTCCAGGTCAGATGACACTGAAACAGACAAAGGGTGTTTGTCATATAGGGATTAGATTGAACCATTTAAGTGTGACAGTGGGCAGCTTCTGGTTACCCTGTTTGGCCATACCTGCAGATGGCCGGCTGTGATTATAGCGTGCCTGAGTACAGACTGTCACTCTGACCCCATTGTGCCCCTCTTCGTAGAGCTAATGTGACATGACAGACCACCATCCCCTCCACCCAGTTTGGGATATACAGAGGGACTGGACAGACTACAGGATCCTGAACAGGCCATATGGCAAAGCTGAAGCCATCCACACCAGTGAGGACTTCGTTAATTCCAGTATTAGCACCATCTGGCTGCTTCAGAGCACGTCACACCGCAGGACTCCATGAGAGTCCAGTGACGTCACAGACAAGAGCGGAAACCACTTGAACTGTTTTTATTTGCTTGCTTAGGAACACCGGATGATTCATGCAGTCGATATGTACAAAATTTCTGATGAATGACTGGAAGAGCATACTGCAGCTGAGGAAAACATCCACAGCACTGAAGATCAGATTAAATACTGGAGGTACTGACTACATGCAGAACCAAAGCTCACCTTTAATTAATTAAACAAAATAAAAAGAAACAAACAAGAAAAATCATAAATAGATATCTAAATACATATATCTTGTGCATAGAATTAAAGTTGTAGTGCTTTTAATTGTAAAATGCACTTAATAGGTCACAAAACACATTTTTTGAGCTGTTGACAGTCATATATGTGTCCCACGCTGCTATAAACACTATTAGGACACATATATTTCACTACAAAGTGAAAATTGGTTGTTTTTGCGTTATTTCAAGCAAATTCGTTCTTCTGGTTTGAAACAAATTTTTGAAGCTGCGTCACGCCGATGAGATCCTTGCATGTATTCTAGCGTGGAGAGTAGACGTCTGTACCCAGCAGTACACCACGACGTCTTTGAGTGTGCAGCTTTAATTCATGAGAAAGACTCAAACCAATCAGTGTGCTCTATAGTGAATGAAGCGCAACCTCATTAATATGCATGATAGCTTCGAAGACTGTTTTACCTGTTACAGTGTACAGAGAGACGCCATGTTGTGTTGCCAATACAAGTAAAAGACAAAAACTCTTTGGAGACACAGGTCGTCAGTGTTGTGTTTATGTGCTGCAAGGAAGGTTTTGTTTTCTTTTCCCCGATATGAGAGCGCAGCTGGACTCACGTGTGGACTACATCGCACGTGACAGAAATGAGTGTAAGGAACATTTTTAACCCGAGATCTTTATGCATCTGGAAATGGTGAAATCCGGATTTGCTGCTCGTCTCCTTTTAAAAAAATCCATGGCTCCAGTTCTTGTTGATTGTTCTGTCTCTACAGACTTGGTAAATAAGCGATCAGCGGTCTTTGTTTATTTATTCAGATGGCAAAGTGAGTTTGTATAGTCAGCAGTAATTTTTAGTGTTTAAAGAGATACCTTGGTCAAAATGATTAGAACTGTTACTGAGTTTACAGTACGTTAATATCACTACAATATTAAAGACTGAAAGATCCGCTGTAAATGCTGCTCTCACAGTGTAAACATGTAAACACCTTAATCAATCTATTACCATTGTGTAGGATTTTTGCTGCATTTTGTTATAGGATAGTCTATCTATGCCCAAATGGAAACTCCCATTTTAATGCAAAACTTTCCCTCTTTTCCTACCCTGACAATCCCATCTAAACAGAGCTGGAAACACCCACTTTCCTGACCTTTTCCAAACTAGTGAAAACACCCTGCTGAGACAGGGGGGTTTCGTGGCCCTTTAAAATTGTTATCAAACTGTAACGTTTAGATTTTAATGCAGTATTGTTTTGAGCATGAAAACATATCTTGAATTCTTGCCAAGACAAAACAGAAAAATTTTTGTAGTAATAATACAAATATTAGTAAAAATATAAATAATATGTAGTCAAAATATAAATAATATAAATGTAGTAATAATATATATTATCCTATTAAGCAGGATAAGATAAATGGAACTACAACCTTTTTGCGAAATGTTACTACTTCAGTGTTGTTTTGACCCACAATTTGAGAAAGTTTTCATAAGTGAAACCAAGCTGACATAAAATATGATTAGGAAAATTTGATTCCATAATAGGCAAACATAGGTAAACAATAGGTAAAAAAGAAAATCACAAATTTACTTGAAAATATGGTTATTTTTCCTATTTAAGTTTTAGTGATCTTGCTATATTTCAGCAAAAAATAAATAAATAAATAAACAAAATCAACTTTGATTCAGATGCAAACAATATCCCTGTTTTTGTAAAAAAACTAAAAAAAACTGGTAACCATTTGCAATAATAATAATAAGAAGAATATTAAGAATAAGAAGAAGAAGATCCAGTCAAAGGGTGTGCTATCGCCAATAGCTCTAAATAATAATAATAATAATAATAATAATAATAATAATAAACTAAATCGATAAGTGACTCAGTGAATCGATTTCAATCATTTACTTGAATGGAAAATTACTAAGATTTTGGCTGCCTCTTGTATACGATGTCTAAAAACCTAACGTGGCACTGAGAAAGTGTTTTAAAAGAGCTTCTCCTCTGCTTAGTGGCTGTGAAATAAAATCGTTGTTACAGTAAAAAGAAGCTTGCGACGCTTGCCCTACCTCTGAGTTCCTTTGATTAGTCCACTGCTTTGAAACTGACATTAATGAGCAGCACTGCATGTAAAAACCAAAGTTCTTCTAACTTGAAACGGTATCATAAAAACGTGGCGCTAATATGTGAGGAGCTACAAAGGACATGTGAACGCAATGGTCAAGGATGTCTATCAACTGAGTGTTTACACAGAAAATGGAACAGTGCAATGAAACGAAAAACATGTTCTGTGATAATGGCCCCTAATTACTCTGCAGTTCCATATTTCAGATGGCTTAAATCTACCACCATAACATAAAACGCCTCACTAAAATTTTTTATAAGATCCAAGATGTTTATATAAGTGTAGTTCAAAAACTTTTACTACCCCTTGACCTGTTCTAGTTTGAGTTTCTTTCTTCTGTTGTACACAAAGACATTTTAAAGAATGTTGGAAATCTGTAACCACTGACATCCATAGTAAACAAAAACAACTAAAGTCAATGGTTACATGTTTCCAACATTCTTCAATAGATCTTCTTTTGTGTTAAGGGTAAGTAAACGATGACAGAGTGTTCATTTTTGGGTGAATTATCCCTTTAGTAATTCATTGATAGTATGAATTGATCCTCAAACTCATTCATTCATTCATTTTCTTTTCGGCTTAGTCCCTTTATTAATCCGGGGTCGCCACAGCGGAATGAACCGCCAACTAATCCGGCATTTGTTTTACGCAGTGGATGCCCTTCCAGCCACAACCCATCTCTGGGAAACATATCCACACATTCTCATTCACACACATACACTATGGACAATTTAGCTTACCCAATTCACCTATACCGCATGTCTTTGGACTGTGGGGGAAACCGGAGCACCCGGAGGAAACCCGCGCAACCACGGGGAGTGATCCTCAAACTAAGAAGAAAAATTAAAACCTGAAATTAATAGTTATTATACTCACCGGCCCTCAATGTGATCAAAGAGTTGCTGCCAGCGGTCATTGACATCTCGCAGGGCTCCGTGGATCTCAGTCTCCTTTGCCTTGTCGCTGGCCAACAGGAGCTGCTCGCCGAGTTGTTTGAGGTGGCTTTTGTTCTCGCTGAAGAGGTTAATCTCCTCCATGCAGTCCTGAGCAGAAAGAAAGAGAGAGAGGGAGAGGTGCACAATGAGTACGGGCCTCTTACTGTATGTGCTTTACGATTAACACTTCCATCCCAAACAAAACTAACTGCTTCTTATCTCTGGATGGGCCTGACAGCTGTTAACACTATGTTCCTTTTCTTAGCATGGGCCATTTTAAAAAGAGAAGAACAAGCCCTCGTGTAAATCCTTTTCATTTGCTTTTTTAATTACATTCTCTGCTGCTTTTCAGTTCACTTGTTTTGTTTAGTATAGCCGTCATTTACACCAAGTTCTTTTGTTTTTTTTTTGACACACCTGGCGGTCTCTTTGTCTACTTCCCAGATGGATAAGGTCTAAAGGTCTAAGCGCAGGTGTGTATACTGGGTTTGACAGATATTTGAATGTAAAATTCTGGAATAAGCTTTTGAAGTTTGCATATAAACATGTAAAGAATTAGCATATTTGTGGTTTGTGTTAGGGGTGACATGGTGGTGCAGTGGGTATTGCTGTCGGCTCACAGCAAGAAGGTCGCTGGTTTAAGCCTCGGCTGGATCAGTTGGCATTTCTGTGTGGAGTTTGCATGTTCTCCTCTTGTTCACTTGGGTTAACTCCAGGTGCTCCAGTTTCTCCCACAAGTCCAAAGACATGTGCTATGGGTGAAAGCTCAATGGTTAATTTGTGCCAAAACAAACCAGAGCTGGCACCTCATTTTACTGGTCCCCCTTCTTACACGCACCCCCCACCCACTCCTCACTTTAGTTGCGACACCTCTTTCTCCACGGGTAACATGCCGGATCCGTTACCCCGATCTGATCCGTAACCTCGCAATACAGAAATTAAGCACTGGGTGAGCTAAATTGTCCATATTGTATGAGTGTGTGTCCTGATCCTCCGGGTTGGGGATTGAGAGTTGGGCTAACAAACCACCTCATAAAAATTAGATGTTACAAAACACCAACATGGTGTGGCTAAATATCAACTTCAATATATACACGACCCTGGGAGTAAGTAATTTGGTTTGTGTTAGAGGGTTTGTATTACAGGACTGAAGGTTTGGTATAAGAACATGATTTTGTTTTTTGTTTTATATGGAACTTTTAGACGGAAAATCTTAAATTTTGTCAGGCTATGATTTTGAATGATTTGGTGTTTGCATGCATTCGACTACATGAAAGCAATGTTTTCAACATTTGGAAGTGTTGAAAAGAGCACAATCCCGTTAACACCTTTATTTGGTGTTTCCAGATGTGATTGACACAAACATGTAAATACAGAGCGTAAACGGGCCAAATAAGGTGAAAAAAACAACAAAAAACAAATTCGTCAAACAATAAAAATAACAATAAATGTTAAATGGATCAAATCAGTGTTCTTTAAAAACTATATCAACAGATGAATTTGAACTATAAACTAGCTAGCATATCATAATGTTTTTGTGTTTTTAAACATGGTTAAAAAGGTGATGTGTTCTAATGTCGAAAGCTAAAACAAGTCAGCCAGTAGCTGTTATTTTACATTCATCATCAGTATCGACCTAATAATTATATAATAAATATAATCAGAATATATTTAGCAACCTTAAAAGATCAATAAATAAAGTGTCACCTTAATTGTTATTTTAAAGTGCCCTTGTTACATAGTAACTACATATTTACGTACTGAGCAATATTATTTAAGTACACGTACTTACCATATGGTTAGATAGGATGAGGGTTAGATTTAGGCTTAGTTGCATGTAATTATGTGGAATTTGTTGTTATTGATATAATAAGAACATGGAACGTGTACACCATAAAGTAAAGAGCTACCAAAGTTAAATGGCAAGTATAATACAAATGACGAAACCACACAAAAACAACAACAAAAATGTTAATCAATTACTAAAAAAATTGTAAATATGTAAAAGTACTACATAATAACATCTCAAAATACAACAATATTATCTGAATAATAATAAAATAACACTGATTGTCAGTAACGGTTCTAGCAAGAGACAATGACCAACTTTCTGATATGTGATCATTAGTGGAGCTGCCCAAAACGCTCCAAAACCTCAATGGTAAACTATGTGCTAATGACTGCAGAGTGCTCGACAGTTGCACTGTTGATGGTGAGAGAGAAACAGCTCGTATGAGGCCATTGTTGTGTATGAACAAAGAGGTAAACAAACGGACCCACAGTTATGTACTGCAGCGCTCTGCCCTCGATTTACAGTACATGCAGTAATCTAGATTAGAACTTCATGTGCATTTGTAGCATATTTCAGGAGAAACGAACAAATGCAACAGTATGTGAGTGGATAAAATAGGGCCTCAGTGAAATGTGAAATCTGTGGGGCCTCCCTTGGGAACACTTAAGCGTGCTGTTCATTTGAGATCGTTTTAATCCTTCATAGATACTTATAATAGCATATACCATATAATACCATATTACTGACCTACTTAATCTCCTTACAAATGTACAACAGAAACTCACCATGCCAACCGCACATACAGTAGAAACAGATCCATGTGCCTTTGTCTGAGGTTATGTAACCACGAAAACAAGCAGTTGTGGTATTGTACATAAGAATTCGTTGCATTGATATTTTTTGCCATACCTTTTCATCTCTTTATTCAAGTGGATCTAAACAAGACATTATTTTCTTTTTTTGCATGGTAAAGCAAAAGGAGAAACTAAAAGAAAATGTCCTGTTTGGTCAGTTTAGTTACAATTAATGTGCCCTGAGACTTTTAGATTCAAGGACACAAATTCAGAATTGATACTAAATAAGTACATTACAGTACCAGTGAGATGTTTGAGGTCAGTAAAATATGAGGAAAAATGTATCGGTTTTAACATTATTAATAATACCAAACTAAAGTAAAATATAAAAATATTTGTATTACTCTTTTTTTAAAACTCATTTTAAATGAATAAAAATATATTGTGATATATTGTGAAAAATATAGTGATTTCCAGAGTACACAAACACCCACAATTGGAAAAAAAAAACACAGGAAAAAAAAAAGACACACACACACACAAAAATAAATAAATAAGTCAAACTCCACCTTTTTAAGTTTCTCCACCATTTCCTCAATGCTAAGGTTTTCGCCTCTGTGTGCCACCTTCTTTTCCATCTGCGTCAGCCAATCACAGAGCTCCTTGTTTTTATCATTGAAAATGATCCAAGCGTTCAGTCGATCAGCGATTTCCTGTTTGCGAAGTGACACCTAGGAGGAAAAAGACAAAATGATTCAGGATGACAAAAAAAAGAAATCTAAAAATCAAATCAAAGCCCAGAAACTACTGAAAGTCTTGGATACCACCAACATTAATAATATCTTTGTTTTATTGGTATTGTCCTTTTGATATTCCTCCCAGACTCTTGATCCGGTTAGTAGCAACAGTATACGCAAAAATGAATAAATGAAACCAGATTTTTTGTTTCATAATTTCAGAAAATGCAGGTTCACAGCTAAAACAAGCCAGCGAACAAACAAACAAACTAATGAATGAGTGCATACACAGGCTAAACAGAAGTAATACAAGCGGCTGACAGTACTTTGAGGTGTAATGAAATGAAACACACTGTGCAAGACACCAAAAACGATTTACTGCATTTCTCCATTGAAACTGCAGACTTGACAATCAGTTCTCCGAATACTGCATTCAAAACTGTTGCTGTCAAGTAGTGATGCATTTCAAACGTCGAAATGCTACAATTATTTTTATTTATTTATTATTTTTAAATCGCACTTGCAAATCTCTTTTTTTATTATTATAGGTTGCAGGATCTAGACCAGTGGTGCTCAACCCCGGTCCTGGAGATCTACCTTCCTGCACGGTTCAGCTCCAACCCTAATCAAACACACCTGAACCAACTAATTAGGACCTGAACAGCACTTGATAATTACAGGTAGGTGTGTTTGATTTGGGTTGCAACTAAAATCTGCAGGAAGGTAGATCTCCAGGAACAAGGTTGAGCACACCTGATCTAGACCATAGCTGCGTCCCAAATGACACACTATACACTATGCACTAAGTACTTATGCACTTACACACTCAACAGCAAAGTATATGTAAGTAGTGCTGTCCCAAATGGAACACTAATGGCTTTTTTACTAAGCGGAAGTTCAAACCGTTTCCTTGAAGACGTTTGACGGTCGCCAAATTAGAGAAATAAATGACCAAAATTCCTAATAATACCTGGCATGACTATAACCGCATTCACCATCGGGAGGCGCTATAATCACTCTTGTTGGAGAAATTTGCTTTCACAGTCCAAAATAAATAAAGTTATCCAACATGTGCGCACGATAGCTCCGCCTCTTCCGCTACGTGCACGAAGCTCCGGTCGTTGAGGGCGTGAAGTGTCCATCATTACACACTTCATATTACCAGTGGAATGAGTGCATCATCCGGGTAATTAAAGTGCACTTATTATTTTTAGAGTTTTCAGTGTGAATGCACTTATTACACTATTTATACTACAAAATGGCGTAGAGGGCGCCTCGGTGGCCGAGTGGTTAGCACGTTCGCCTCACAGCAAGAAGGTCGCTGGTTCGATCCCCGGCTGGGCCAGTTGGCATTTCTGTGTGGAGTTTGCATGTTCTCCCCGTGGTTGCGTGGGTTTTCTCCGGGTGCTCCGGTTTCCCCCACAGTCCAAAGACATGCGGTACAGGTGAATTGGGTAAGCCAAATTGTCCGTAGTGTATGAGTGTGAATGAGAATGTATGGATGTGTTTCCCAGAGATGGGTTGCGGCTGGAAGGGCATCCGCTGTGTAAAACAAATGCTGGATGAGTTGGCGGTTAATTCCGCTGTGGCGACCCCGGATTAATAAAGGGACTAAGCCAAAAAGAAAATGAACGAATGAATGAAAATGGCGTAGAAAAGTGCACAAGTATGCCATTTGGGACGCAGCTCATGGCTCTCAAACTCAATTCCAAGAGGGCTGCAGCTCTGCACAGTTTTGCTCCAACCCTTATCAAACAGCTGAACCAAATAATAAAGGTGTTCATGACTCTTCAGAACACCTCGATTATTTGGATCAGCTGTGTTAGATCAAGGTTGGAACAAAACTGTGCAGAGCCGCGGCCTTCCAGGAATTGAGTTTGAGACCAACAGTATGATTTCATTTCATGAGACCCCAATGAACTGTCATGAGCTATGGTACTAGTGTTGTTCTGCCTGTATGTTTTTGGTCTTTCAAAGCTTTGTTAGCTGTTGACTTCGAATCACAAAGCACTATGGTATCAGTTAAAGATTCATCTTTAATGTTCAACAAGATTGTTTTTAAATGATAATTTCTGGATAACCTTTTTCTTTAAGTGCAAGCAGAACGTCTGCTCTTTGTCCTCACTGTTATAATGTGCTCTTGAAATGATATGACAGTTCACTATCCAAATTCCCATTCGAGTAAAAACTTCGAAACCACTCAGTCCAGAGGCGTAAGGTCACAACTACGAGATTGTATTCCTTGAAAGTCAGCCATCTGAAAGACTTTTAACAAAACTTTCACTGCATGCTGTGAGATTGATTACCGGACTAAAAAGCACAGAGTACCGCACAGGCCTGCGTGCTTTTACTGCTTTGGGTCAGTAAGTGGCTTGTCTATTAGTATGTACTGACACCAAGGCGCACTAGGGGACACGGGCGGCGCTTTGTAGTACCCTTTTCACAAAAGCTTACATGCAGCCTTTTAAAAAGAAGGAAGGCATTTGTAAGTGAAGGCTATACATTTTCTTGATCCAATAATGTCCCACTTGGAGCCTTAAAAATAATCTGTGAACAGTAGTTCCTTCCAGATGAATATAAATCATGTGGATAAAAGTAAATCACAAGGACACTGAGATTAGCTGGCTACATCTATTCAAGGCCTTGTTGTCGAACACATTAATTATGCATTTCCTTGAACCCACAAGCCTAAGCGACTTACCACAAACATATGCAACGACAAATAATAGACCTCCTTCCAGAAAAACAGCACGCTGTGCCATCTGTCATTTATTTGAGGGAATGTTTCCACCTGCAACCTGTTGGCCGCAGACACTGACGCACACATAGACTGACCTCATTGGCTCCGTCTTGGCTTCTGGCCAGCGTTTCGAGTAAAGACTCACTCCAACAAACTGAAAAAACGTTCATTAAACAAAGGCTCCCCGCGTTATGAAGCGAGAAGTCCAAGGGTTGGGTGAAGGCCATGCAACGATCGGTCCTAAATGTGGCCTTTCTGTTTTAATTGCTCATGCAGTTTACAGTTACAAGAGCAACTCCTTTCAAACGTCAGCAGGCCATTCAGATACTTTGCTTAATGATGGCAGGCTGAACACCTGCGTGAGGAAGATAATCTCAAAAAAAAAAAAAAGATCAGGCTATGAAGAAACTTAAAGGGACAGTTCCCCTACAAAATAATTTGGACTCACCCTCAATATGATTTTAAACCTGCATCTTTGAGATATTTTGAAGAATGTTGGTAACCATGCTGTTTATTGACATCCATAGTAGGAACAAAGACTATATAACAACATACAATGGAATTCAGAGACTATATTCAACTGTTTGGATATCAAAATTCTTCAGAGTATCTTCAGATGAAACTAACCCATTTAGCTGCTCGCATTGAAAAAGTTAGGTGGAGGATAAGTGGATGACAGAATACAAATTTACACATAAGTACTTAGTTGTTTAAATGAAAACTTATTCACCAAACACAAATGATTTAGCTTGTGTTGTTGAAGACAAAAAAATTATATATTTCTTTGAACTGTTCTGACTAATAATATGTCAACATAATGAAAACAAATGACATCTGGGACTGTCAAGTACCAAAAAGCTTGACATGAGACTTTTGACTATATTTGAAGTTTTCTCAAGTCATGCTAAAGCTTTGTGTGAGTACAATTCATTTAAGGCAATATTCAGTTTAAAACAAAATTGACCAAACCAATGATCAATCAATGATTTTGCACAACATTTTAAATCAGTCTTGAATGATTTGTTCTTGAATGGCATTGATTCATCCATTTATTTAATCTCTTTATGATCTACTCATCCTCTTATAGTGGTGCCATGAAGATAATTCCAGTTTCCTTCTGAAACTGACAGTGCATGTGTCATATGAACTTCTTTCATGCTACTTTTATACAGCTTTTTGTGTCCTTTTAAAGTTGAATGGACTTACACGATCTTTTATTCTTCATTTCACTGTATTGTAACTTTCTCTTTATGTGCCACACACAAATACGGATGTCATGTGGTTTTAACCAACAACAAAAGCAAATAATAATTTTGCTCTGAACTGGTGAAACATTCCTCTTGTACTGTTTGTCAAATGTCAAATACATTTAGATTTTTCAGCACACTCCATGACACTTTCTGTGGTCCAAACTATCAACGTGAAACATAAATTATTCACAAACATTCTCATTTTCCCTCTCTTTTTCTCTGTCATGCGGCACTGAAGTTTTCTCCCCCCATTTCCAGCAGTGAATCATTGTGTGCCTCTCAATGCTGCCTGGACAACAGCCTCTCTCTCTCTTTCCCTCCCACACACACACACTCTCTCTCAGCCATCTCAAACATACACACACATGCACTCACCTTCAAGCATAGCTCTTCCCATTGGCAGTGAAGTTCCTCCACCTGTCCTTGCAGCAGTGCAGTGTCCGTGGGCAGCACATACTGGGACACGTCTGCCTTCATGGTGCTCAACTCTTTCAGTCCTAAAACCCAAATCTGCAGCAAGTCCTCGTCCTCCTGCATAACACGCCAACAGCACCAAGTTAAACTCGCCTCCTGTGCAGCACGCTTTCTCTATCTCTCTCTCTCTCTCTCTCTCTCTCTCTCTCACTCGCTCTCTGTCCCTGTCATTAGCGAACAGGATTAAGGCCCTCTGGACAGGCCGGGACGGGGGAAGGGAGGAGGCAGAGTGGGGCAGAAGGGAGGGTGTGCAGGGGGGAGGGCAAAGCACCCATAACAGCCTGGAAAGAGACGATGATGGGGGTAAAGGCCAAACATGTTAAGGACACCATTATTTCCTTTGTTTTGTCAGTTTCGTCCACCTCCATTAAGAGGGCCTTAATCAACAAGAAATAATCAGTCTCAGCAGATGTTTATTAAATCATTTCTAAAGGAGTGTGATTATATCAACAGGTGCTTTTTCTACAGCAAAGGCCTTGGTGATAATAGAGTGTTTTTAAATGGTGGAGAAACTCAACTGGCAGATGAAACGCCTTTGTCTAGTATTAACAAAATCTAGTATATCATGTAATGTGATGTAATATTATCTCTAAAGCAGGATTTAAAAGTCTGAAAACACAAGTGAAAATGATTCGAGTTCAACTCTGTTCTTAAAAGATAAATACAAATAAAATGTATCTAAAAAAATAAAAATAGTGTGTTAAAATATACACTACTTGTCTAAATGCACACAGGAATAAATTCATTCATTCATTTATTCATTTTCTTGTCGGCTTAGTCCCTTTATTAATCCAGGGTCACCGCAGCGGAATGAACCGCCAACTTATCCAGCATATGTTTTACGCAGAGGATGCCCTTCCAGCCACAACCCATCTCTGGGAAACATCCATACATTCTCATTCACACACTTACACTACAGACAATTTAGCCAACCCAATTCACCTGTACCGCATATCTTTGGACTGTGGGGGAAACCGGAGCACCAGGAGGAAACCCACGCAACCACGGGGAGAACATGCAAACTCCACACAGAAATGCCAACTGACCCAGCTGATGCTCGAACCAGCGACCTTCTTGCTGTGAGGCAAATGTGCTACTCATTACGCCACTGTGGCGCCCAGGAAAAAATTATATTTTATAAATGTATTCAAATATATTGACAAATTTTGTCTTTTTTTAGACTTCAAACTTTAATAACATTTCACATTACTGTTTTTATGTTTTTTGACCAAATAAACGCAGCCTTGATCAAATAAGAGACTACTTTCAGAAGCATTAAAAATAAATCTTACAGACTCTAAACTTTAGAACAGTAGTGCATGAATTTCAGTATGCAATATCCATGTTTCATTCAAATGGCATTTTAGTGTGTGATATGTGAGTTTATGTGTGAATCTTAATTTTGGCTTCATTTTATTTTTTGTTGCCTTGGTTAGTAAGATGGTTTGGCACAAATCTGAATATGTTCCCAAAGGTCACACTTTATAATAAGATTTCATTAGTTAATGTTAGTTAACTTACTAACATATACTAATAATGAGCAATACTTTTGGAGCAGTTATTAATTCTTTTAACATTTACTAATTCATTTTTAAAATACAAAAATCATGCTTGCTATAATTAGTTAATGCACTGTCAGTTAATATGAACTAACAACAAACAACTTTATACTCATTAACTAACATTAACAAAGAAGAATTGATAGAGCAATGAATATATTGTTCATTGTTTGTTCATGTTAGTATATACTTTAACTAACACTAATTATAAAACTTATTGTAAAGTGGAACCATCCAAACCATTCAGGAAATAAACTGTTTATTTATGAATAAAAAATAAAGAAAGAAAGAAAAAACATGATTTTGGGCTTCTAAATTGCTGTTTGGGGATGAACTTCATCATATACAGTATTACCTTAGTGAGCTGTTCCTGTTTCTTCAGATCTTCAGTCCTCTCGGGCAGTGGACTCTTTAATCTTGCTTTTATCTCGTCCAGTTTAAGAGCACTATCAATCAATCCATTCACACAGAGCGTCCAGTTCTGCAAACAAACAAACAAACGGATCTCTTAACTGCTGTGGAATGTATTTGTTATTATATATATATATATTTTTAACATTGTAAACAACACCAGACCCTGTTGTTTTAAACGTAAAGTAACCTTTCATGGTAACTCCACCAACTGTACGTGTGGCATAATGTCTGTTAAATCAGTTTCACTTGCATTGATTTGAGCTGCTTGAGCACAGCATTCACGAGAGGCCCTGATGTGTTTGTATTTTTCTGCCGTTTTATCTCATATCAGATCTCAGATCAGTGAAGAGGGATTTCCCTTTCACATGGGGAAGCACAACCCCCATCTATTGTGAGCACATGCACATATAAACACACTTCTACCCACATCACTATCTAAAGCCCCTCAATGCAATGATGTCATCATACCAAACCGAACAACCAATCAGAAGTGGTTTTGAATGGGTGTAACTCTGGCCTTATATAAATATGGTCTAACAGCACAGTCTCAAGTTTGGGGTGACGTGAACCCTTTTTGCCCCATTTGAAAAATGGTCAAGCTATTTTTTATGTATATTTACTAACAAAGTTTCTCAAGGTGTTTAGAAATTATTTGTTTGCATGACTGAGTGTAAATGTTTCATCTTAATGCATTTTACAATATTAAGGTTATGAAATAAAGCAGGAGCAGAACAGTTGTTTCAAAAAGTTGTTTCACACAAAAAGGCTGCTCAATTATGGAAAAAATCCTAATGTTGTGATCAATTTAAATCACAATTAGTTTGATTGACATGATTACTATTAACTTTGCCAAATATGTTGCATTTATTAAACAAAACTGTAAATTCTACCATAAATAATATAAAAACATAATAAAGTTATGGATGGCTGACATGGATGCCTATGAATATTTCGGATATTTTTTCCAAGTCATTTTTTAATATGTTTAAAAGTTCATATTTTTTAAGCTCTGCTACACAAATCCAAGTCAAACTTGCATTGGGAGATAAAAGATAACGGTCACATTTCAGTTGCCGGCTAATTATCACTATTTTAAACTGCTTTCAAAACAGAAAAAGAAAGGAAAACTAAGTAATAGTAAATATAAAAAGTAAAAACAGTAAATATTAATAATAAATATAGTAAATATAATAAAAATGTATATAGTAAAAAAGTAAATAAAACATCATGGTACTAAATTACACATAAAATTATTGAATAAAATGCAAATTATAATGGTATAAAAACTATAAACAATATGCATCCTTGGCAGCATTTCACAATCCTGGTCCTTGTGCCTTACCACGCTGCATTTTTCTTATGCTTCTCTTTTCACTTCAGACATTTGGGTAAAACGTTATAATAACTACACACTATGAATCATTTATTAAGCATTAGTAAATAGTGAATTTATTATTCATTAAGCATTAACTTAGCATTAATAGACGTTAGTAAGCAGTTTATACCGGCAGCTACAAATGCTTTATTCTTGAGCATTTCATTTATAATGTGCTTAATAATTGTGTTTTCATACTTTGTTAAGGATTCAATTTTCATTACTATATTAAGTATCACATTATTACAAACCAGTTATTCAAGAATAGTTGGTGTTTTTTTAAGATCATTCATAATGAGTTAGTAAACAATTTATAAACTATTAAAATCATCATTTATAATTATTCAGGCATATAATAAAATTAAAAGTGTATGTTATTAAATGCTTTATTACCTCTACTTCATCCAGTTTTGTGACCTAATCAAAAGTGAGTACTTTTCATGCTTTATAAATCCCTTATAAATGATTATTAAATGCTCAGTTTTATTCTAAACAGGAAAAAAAAAAACATAAACAACTTTACTAATTTCTATACAGCTGAAGTCAGAATTAGGGTGTTTAGGCATGTTATTGTGTGTGTGTGTGTGTGAGTGTGAGTGTGTGTGTGTGTGTGGTGGTGGTGGTGGGGTGGGGGGGTCTGACTTCAACTGTACACAATGAAACTGTATCAAGTGAAATCAAATGTATCAAATGAAAAATCAATCTTTGCAACCTTATCTAAAATAAAATTACTGTAGAGTTTAAACATCGCTAAACTTAAAAATGTTGTATCATAATATACTGTTAAATTATATTGTTGTTATTTTATCCAAATGTATGTTATGTTTAAACTTTACAGTAATTTAATTATTTATATAGGATTGCTAAGATTATTGTTCAGTTGATACTGAGCCTTTGATTGTCATTTATAAGGGATTTATAAAGCATGAATAATCCTCACTTTAGATTAGGTCAAAAAACTGCAGGAAGTTGGGTTAATAAAGCATTTACTAACATACATAGTAACCTTTAATATATGTCTGTATAACACAATATATAAATGTTGATTTTAATAGTTTATTAATCATTTACTGACTCATTATGAATGATCTTAAAAACCACCAACTGCTCTTAAATACAAATGGTTTGTAAATAATGTGATACTTAACTTAGTCATGAAATATTAATCAATAACAAATTATGAAAGTACAATTATTAAG
This sequence comes from Danio albolineatus, assembly GCA_903798035.1. Taxonomy (NCBI): domain Eukaryota; kingdom Metazoa; phylum Chordata; class Actinopteri; order Cypriniformes; family Danionidae; genus Danio; species Danio albolineatus. The sequence continues at coordinate 27,645 of CAIGQQ010031450.1, forward strand.
TCCATTATAAATGTACGTATAAATCAAGAATAGAGCATTTGTAGCTGCAGATATAAACTGCTTACTAAAATTTATTAATGCAGAGTTAATGCTTAACAAATAATGAATTAACTATTTACTAATGCTTAATAAATGATTCATAGTGTGTAGTTATTATAAAGTGTTAACGACATGTGTTCTAATTCAGCAATAAGTGCTCTGCAAAGTGGACTGGACAGGACATAACATTCTTCAATGATTTCAATTTGAAGGGAGCACATACAGTAGCCTGTGTTTCATTCAAATGGCATTTTAGTGTGTGATATGTGAATTTATATTGTATATTGTATTGTCACTGATGGTGAATGTTTACTGTATATTGAGCCGAATGGCCTTAAACAACAATTAAATGCACTACAGAATGTTACGTTTACACACACACTTTTTTTTTAAATTGAGTATATGATTTTTCAGTCCTCTTTCCACCACTGAAAATAATTTATTTAAAGCGAAACTGAAACATACAAGTCTCGCTTGACCAAAAAAAAAAAATCAGTTTAGCATTGTAGTTTAGCAACCATGTTTCATATATTCATTACGTAAGATGTTGTACTTTACTCATGTTTCTGACACCATCATTTTAGTTGCAAAAAATAATAATCAGCATAGTTTTGTCATTCATTGGTAGATTCCTGTCCAATCAAATCGCACATAGAAAGTACATTTCATCATACTGAACAACCTTAAGACAATCAGGCAAACTGTTTGGAAGCATTAAAAGTGTCCAAGAAGATACTTTACACGCAATGACCCAGAGACTGTTTAGACTGAATGTCACTGATGGTGGATGTTTACTGTATGATGACCGAAATGGCCTTAAACAACAATTAAATGCACGAATGTTACATTTACACACACACTTTTTTTTAATTGAGTATGATTTTTCAGTTCTCTTTCCACCACTGAAAATGACAAAAAAAAAAAAAAACATTCAATTTAGCGTAGCAACCATGTTTCATATATTTATTACGTAAGATGCTGTACTTTACTCATGTTTCTGACACCATCATTTCAGGTGCAAAAAAATAATAATCAGCATAGTTTTTGTTAGTTTTTTCATTCATTGGTAGATGTTTTTAATTAATTGCAGAGCCCTGTATCATACAGCATTTTTCCAAGCTTTGTTCCCACATCTATCTCCACTCTAGGCCTTAGGGCATCGTGGTATTGTTTGAGAACAGTGACAGATGATTCATGTAGACACCGAAGCACACAGTGGTTCAGTGGCTCTACTTTTTAAAACCCTTGTTCTGTGTGATATGGCCCAGCTGCCTCATTTATGGATTATGGTGAGATTACAGCTGATCTCTCATCCTCTAAAACGAAGCTCTTTATTAGTGAAATGCTTAGTGGGGTATGTAGGTCAGTGGGTACTGAGACCCCTATGAAAACTCTTCTTTCCCTCCTCGCAAACAAAGAGTTCAATTAGGCAAGAGTGTTAGTATCAATAAGACGTATCCATGTCTGTATTATATTTATTTAATATAATAAAGAAATAAACCCCAAGCAGCTTTTGGTTTAAGGTGATTATATAACAGTGGATGGAAGCTGTTAAGCAAGATATAGGCAGAACATTAACACAGTTATTTCATATAAATTTCATTCCATCACACAAAAGGAATAGTTGGCTATAGATTATAGAATATTTTACAACAACTTTAAACATCGGTCCCACTTTATATTAAGTGGCCTTAACTAATATGTACTTACACTGCAATTAATTATTTGTTACAGTGTACTTCTTGTGTAAATACATGTTATTACATTGTACTTATGTTTGATTAAATACTGTACATGCATGTACTTGCATCTGTAATTCATTTCTGTAATTACATCCTTAATTACACTGTTGACCATCCCTTACACTTTAACCTATCCTTAAACATAGCTATACCACCAAACCTGTTTCTGAACCTACCAGTATCCCACCTTAATAGCACCAGAAGTGATCTGCAATACGTTATGAACACAGTAAGTACACTGTATTTATTTTTTGATGCGGGTACATATAGGCATGGGACGATAACCGTTTTCAAGGTATACTGTGGTATGGAAAAGTCATGGTTTTCATACCGCCAAAATTTTCTGCTATACCGTTCCTAAGGTATGAGTGATATTTTTTTTTTTTTACATTTTTTGTGTTTTTTTTAGTTGTAAATTGTGAAGAAAACTGTGTTTTTGAAACAAATGAAGACGAGGATTGACTTGAATTATTTAGCCTGACATGTTTACTGCCCCAAAATATTTTAAATGTTTCTCAAAATAAAATATATTGTGTTCAAAGAGAAAAAAGGTTTTGTTTTTCACCCAGACATCTAAAAAGAATATATTTTAGAGCAGTAAACACAATACCGTCATACCGTGAAACCGTGATATTTTTTATCAAAGTTATCATACCGTCAGAATCTTATACCGGCCCATGCCTAACGTAGTTAAGGCGACTTTAAATAAAGTGGGACACAATTGGGGTAATTAAATAAACCATTAACCAAAACAATCTGGCACCCAGAGTAGTTCACCCCCAAAACCTACTTGTAATGTATTTACCTTCAGGCCTTCAAGTTGTAGGTGACTTTGTTTCATGAATAAAAATGTAAAGATGATTTTTAACTGAACTCACTGTTTTTAATGAGTCATTAAATATACAAGTCATCAGATGTTGTCACTTTGAAAGTCAAAAAAGCACATACAGGCAACTTTAATTTTGTGTTGCCTGTACATATTTTTTTCTTTGACTGTCACAGTGCCAGTAACTGTTGATTTTCATTCTATAAATCTCTGACTAAGGGATAGAGTTAACAATACTCTTTAATGAAGGAAACAAAAAAGAAACATCTTAAGCTCTATTTGGATGTTTTCCAGGAGGTCATTAGAGAAATTGTTTTACAGGCATACTTACTGTAGCAATTTTAATCCCATCCTAATCTACTAAATCTGTGTTATTCTCACACAATCTCTGCATTAATTACAGCGCAAATTACCTACTGTTTCTGGCAAACTTAGTTATCTTCAGAGAAATTGAATCCCTCCCAAATGTGAATGTCTTGATGCTTAATATTCATTATGCAAGTTGATCTCCCGGTGAAGCGGTTTAAAAAAATTAAATCATGACTGTGTACCATCATGAAAATTCAACAGTTTTACTACTAAAAAAATAAATCACGGTCGCTGTAGCGCAACTAATATTATTACTAATAACTATACAATCAATAGCTAGGTCCACACGGAATCTGCACATCATTGGAATCTAGCCAATCATTGAGTATATTTATTTACTTGTGTTAGTGTGCAAATTTAGATTTATGCAGTTTTTAAATTAATTTCAGTAACATTATTGACTAAAATGAAAATGTTCATTCATTCATTTTCCTTCAGCTTAGTCTCTATTTCAAAGGTTGCCACAGTGCATTGAACCGCCAACTAGTCCAGCATATGTTTTACACAGAGGATGCCCTTCAAGCTGCAATCCAGTATTGGGAAACACCCATGCACACTCATTTACACACACACACACACACACACACACACACACACACACACACACACA
>CAIGQQ010031452.1:0-28062 GCA_903798035.1 Danio albolineatus
ATCAGAATTTTATAGAATTTATTTTCTTGATGGCCAATCAGAATCTACAGAAACTATTTTCCTGACAGCCAATCAGAATCTTATAGAATAAAATGTTCTTGATGGCCAATCAGAATCTACTGAAGTTAATTTTCCTGATAGCCAATCAGAATCTTATAGAATTTAATATTCAATCAGAATCTACATAATCTACAGGGTGATTCGAAAAGGATACGCCAACTTTTGGGTTGAAATCACTCGAGTGTCTGGAGGGGTTATATTAAACATCTATGAACTTAATTTCTGCTGAAAAACACTTAAAGTACTCTTAACGTTCATTAATTACACATGGTTCCATCATGTTTGTTTGATTAAATACAGCTTTTCAAAGTTGTGGTTAGGCATGAGCCCGAATAAGATTCTGACGATATGATACCCTTGGATAAAAATATCACGGTTTCACGGTATGACAGTATTGTGTTTACTGCTCTAAAATATATTCTTTTTAAATGTCTGGCTAAAAAACAAAACCGATTCCTCCTTTGAACACAATATATTTTATTTTGAGAAATATTTATAATATTTTGGGGCAGTAAACATGTAAGGCTAAATAATTCAAAAGAATGATTGACTTCTGCTGTCTTCATTTGTTTAAAAAACACAGATGTCTTTACAATTTACATCGAAAAACAAAACAAAAAAAAAACCGCGGCATACCTTGAAAACGGTTATCATCCCATGCCTAGTTGTGGTATTCTTTTTGAATCATCATGTACTTTTCCTTACAGCCAATCAGAATCTATAAAATTAAATATTCTTGATGGCCAATCAGAATCTACATAATCTACTTGTATTCTGACAGCCAATCAGAATCTCTAGAATTACATTTGCTTGATGGTCAGTCAGAATCTACATAATCTACTTTTTTCTTGACAGCCAATCAGAAAATATAGACTTGATTTATTATTAACCACCAAATAGAATCTGTAGAATATATGTAAATTTTGACAACCAATCCTGATGGACTTTTATTCTATAGAATTTCTTGACAGCCAATCAGAATCCAGAAGGGTAAAACTATTAGAGCGGAACATTTTTCTGCATAGGTGTGGATGTCAGTATAATTATTGTACTGTCTACATATTGTTTAGGTGTAAACGGGACACTCCTGATGCTTACAGTAATGAAGTAAAACTACTCAATTATTTCTCACCTCTAGCGCTAAACAGAAGTAACTCTACCGTTTTTCTATCTGTCCTCACAAGTTTTAATGAAGTGTTAGCACCGTCCTGGACACGTTCACTATTGCAGCTCCAATTGTAGCACCTCTTGGCGTGCTTTTTTCCATTGACACTTTGTGCCGAAATGACCATTGATGCTGTCAGCAGGTGCCAGGTTTGGAATGAGGCGAGTAAGGCTTGAGATGGAGGCCTGCTCTCTTGTTTCTGACGAGGTGAAGCTAATTTGTGAGTCCGATAATGTGTGTGTGTGTGTTTGGCAGGGATGAAAGCAGCTGTGTGCAGGGGTTTGTGGAGATCTTTGATATGCTGCTGGCAGCCACGTCCAGATTCAGAGAACTGAAGTTACAGAGAGAAGAGTACGTGTGTCTCAAAGCCATGATCCTCCTGAACTCCAGTAAGTGCTCTTCTCATAGAGTTTATGAAGCATCTGCGTCTCTATTTTTGTTGGTATGTGATTGGGTATGTTTTGAGCATCTACACACAGTACAGCAGAGGTTCTCAAACTGTGGTACGTGTACCAGCAGTGGTACGCAGGCTTACTTCTAGTGGTACGGGGAGGAATCGCTGTATAATTAAAGTTAAAAAATGAACACACTTTTAACCCTTTGATGCGTACGATAACACAGATGTGATCGGTGATTTTATTAGACTAAATCAGTGCTATTCAATTAGTTTGTCGTGGGGGCCAGCTCATGAAGAGCATCCCAAATGAGGGGCCAGAGAGATAGGGCTTGCAATTTAAGTGATGACACAACAGCAATATAAGAGCCTATATGCTGTATTTTTGCTCCTTAAGACACCTACGTTGGCTTTTTCTAGATTAAAATGTTAATATGTTGTATTTTGAAACTACATAACATCACTGCATTGTACAATGTGGCTTTTTTTTTTTACAAACATATTTAAAAATTGTATTTCGAAGCAGCAAAATCAGTGTATTGCTCAATTAGGCTTCTTCTATTCAGACACATTCATATGTTGTTTTGAACTGCGTAACAATTAGGGATGCAACAATTTTAGATTTTGGTTGTACGATTATAGTCTGAAGAATAATCATGATTTCCCGGTTATCATGTTTATTATGCATTTATTAAATTCAGAACACCACTAGTTCAGAAAAATCACAAGAAAACCGCCTGTATTTTAAAGTGTTGTTTATTGCTGCTCAGTGACCAAAAACAGCACAAGCTATTAATAAAAGACAAACTATAGTCCATTTCTCTCTTTGGTCTTAAAAATAAACAATAAAGTTTTTTATTTAAACATGAGTGATACATTTACAATCAAAATAAATGACAGGACAATGAATAAATAAATAAAAATAAGAATAAATAAAAAATAGTATTTGTCTAATGTTATTATCTGCGTTCATACATACATAATCATTTGAATAGTTTTAAATAATTTGTTTAACGTATGTTTTGTTGGCATTGCACTGAAAGCCACACACAACTCTCAACACTACAGTGTGAGATCATTTCTACTGCGTGCGCTTGGATGTCCGCTTGCGAGCCATGCGCGCATCTCTCCCAATATGCGCACGTCTCCATTAGGAATAATGAACTCGCGTGCGGAAAAGACGTGATATGTGAACGGTCTGCTGCTATAGTTCATTCAGTGTGCGTGCGTATTAGCCTCGGAAGTTTAAACTAGCACACAGTTGGCATAACTTTGTTTCAGCAGTTTTGGTTTGTGCAACAGAAACGCGGCGTTGAGAAGCCTTTATGAATAATTAACCGTAATGAATTAAAGCACGGTTACTCTGTGAAATCGGCAAATCATTGCATCTCTAATCACAATCTCAGTGCAGTGTACTAAAGGTCTTTTCTCCAATCATATCCAAATGTTTTCTGCTGCTCGCTTCACTCGCTGTAATGTCAGGTGACTCACTCTCTGTGCAGCCCTCAGCTGCAGCTCGTGCTGTATTAAACAGAGATGCACGTCACTTCATAACTCGGCAGTTTTTCCACTGAACTAAATGTATTTTTGATGTCTTGGTCACAATATTTGGAGGGCCGGAACAAATAGCTTCGGGGGCCGCGTTCGGGGGCCTGGACTAAATCTTTTATTTTATTCTAATGTTTGTTATGTATTCTTTCATTTGAAGCTATTTTCCTCCCTGTATTTGTAATGGTTGTTGGTAGCGTATCCCATATTTTTACATCCCAATGTTGACAGGTATAGTTTAATCACTTGCTTTTCTGACACACAAAGCCTACTTTAATGCACAGTAAGCAGATCTAACTTCTCATTTCTCTGTTCAAACTATTTAGAATGTTTAAAGTGGCTGATAAATAATAATAATAATACATATTCATAATAATAAGAATTAATCCGCAACGTTTTTTAACTGTGCAGGGCTGTAGCTGCTTAATTATGCCTACTATGCTATTGTATGTCAGTACCGGTCATTATGGTGGTACTTGAGAAGCAATTTTTATCTGAGATGGTACTTGGTGAAAAAGGTTTGGGGACCACTGCAGTACAGCATACCAGAAAAAGAGATTTGACAGCAGTGAAATGAAGTAAAGTGTACTGGACTTTCGCCCTGACTTTCTTTTTCTTTTCTTTTTTTTGCACTTATTTTAACAAAACAAAACAACAGAACAATAACCACAGTTTACAACCAACACATTTCTCAACATCACAGCTCATAATGAAGATCAGAAAAGAAGACATGAAAATACACCAAGTAATAATAATAATATAAGAATACATAAAATAACCAAGGTTTATGGTGATCTAAGGCAGTGGTTCTCAACTGGTTTGGCCACGGGACCCACATTTTTACAGCAAGAAGGTCGCTAGTTCGAGCCTCGGCTGGGCCAGTTGGCATTTCTGTGTGGAGTTTGCATGTTCTCCCCGTGGTTGCGTGGGTTTCCTCCAGGTGCTCCGGTTTCCCCCACAGTCCAAAGACATGCAGTATAGGTGAATTGGGTGAGCTAAATTGTTGATAGTGTGTGTTTGTGAGTGAGTGTGTATGGATGTTTCCCAGAGATGGGTTGCAGCTGAAAGGGCATCCGCTGTGTAAAAACAAAATGCTGGATAAGTTGGCGGTTAATTCCACTGTGGCGACCCCGGATTTATAAAGGGACTAAGCCGAAAAGAAAATGAATGAAATGAATGAATGAATGAGTTTTCAAGATGAAAAAATACACGAGAAATATGGGAAAATACTTAATTATAGCGGGATAGAAAGGTAAAATACGGCAGAATCCCGGCAAAAATGGGAGGGTTGACATGTATGAAGTGAAAAGGAAGTGTTTGTGGAACAACAGTTTTGCGAGGGAACGCAAAACATCTTTGCAAGGGAACGCAAAAACTTTTAAAAATATATTTTCCCATCACTGTTTTTTTTTCCCACTCAATTTTTTTTTTCTTCCACCCAGTTTTTTTTCCCCCACCATCACGTCCCTTCCGGTTCTCCGCATAATACTTTAGTTCATTAAAATACTTTTTAAAAATCTTTATGCGTAATACATTACAGTAGTAATTATCAAAGATTGTTTGTTTTTTAGTCTTGATGACTACAGTAAAACCAGAAGACCTATAATTTTATTTGAACATCAAAATAATCAATAAAATGTAGAAAAGTAACACAAACGAGAAGGATTTGGTTATGAATTGATGAGTAGAGATCTGTAAATTACACACTGGCTGACTTTTTTCCCATTTTTAAATAACCAAACAACAGCCGAATAACACCATTCCAAATCTAATCAAAGTAAATTACAAAAATAATTAAATAAAAAAGATAATAAACATTTTTGGTGTGTCTTTAATGATTAATACATTTGATGTGTCGCTTTAATCATGTTTAAATGTTTTGGATTTCATTTGGTAATTGATAATTTTTTTTTCTTTTAATATTTCAACGATATCAAAGCTGCACGCAAAATTAAGCGAATGTACAATGTCACAGATGCAGAATTTGAAGAGCTGTCATTTCTGCAAAAAAACATGTTCTGTCCTGTGTGTCTGCATATCACAAATGCTCACTTATACTTAATATATAGCAGTGTTTGATTCCAGCTGCTGTTCCACACCGATCGCACACCGTTTCACTTCAGCATCATAAGGCCAAACACATGCCTGACCCTCCATACAGTCATAATAAAGAGCACTCAGAAGGTTACAACTGTCCTTGCTTGAACTGAAGTGAGTTTTTGGCGAGGCCAGGCAAGAAAAGCGCTCACACACTGTAAAATCTTAATGGACACAACATGCCTGCTTTGAGGAGCTCGCCACCATGTCAAACCAGCTATCCATTTCATACTGTAGGAATGGCTTTTAAGTAACAGACAGAACCTGCTTAGTGTCTCCTGTCAGAAGAAACCAATATTTCTCTCTGCTCTGATTGCTCTGAACTTTTGATGTGTCTCGTCTTGGTTCTTTATCTCCTCATCCTCACCCCTAAACATCTGTCTTCACTCTGTCTCCTCAGTGTCACTCGTTTGAGGGCTCCAGATGCGTCGTGTCATTTTGGAATGGTATATTCTGCGGGTTGGATGTTTGTTTGGGTATGGAATGGCTGTGAATGTGGCTTCACTCTGTGATTGTAGACATGTGTCTGGGCTCCTCTGAGGGTGGAGAAGATCTGCAGAGCCGCTCCAAGCTGTTGTGTCTGCTGGACTCTGTGACTGACGCTCTGGTTTGGGCCATCTCGAAGACCGGCCTGAGCTTCCAGCAGCGCTCCACAAGACTGGCCCATCTGCTCATGCTGCTCTCACACATACGCCACGTCAGGTACTCGATGTTCAGTTCAGTTCAGGTTTATTTGTGTAGTATTTTCCCTGCTGATTATCATTCCAAAGCTGCTACAACACCGAGTTAAGGGGGACAGTGCAGTCAGGGGCGCCGCTAAGGGGGGAAAGTTTGGACTATTCTAAGGGCCCATGCACTCTAGGGGCCCACAGAGATCTGTTTTAGAATTAATAACAGTACTATAATGTAATATAAATTGTGAATGTGTCTCTAAATTACAAGTAAAACATTTTATTAGAAATAAAAAATAAAATACGGCTTATATCTGCCCCTCGTGTCTGTCACTGTCAAATTGCACCCCCCTCCTTTCACTGTATGGTTCAGTCCGTCAGTAGCGGGAAGAGAGTTGATGCTTTGTTGAGTGCGATCGTCAGGTAAGCTGTCAAAGCAGCGATGTCCTCGAGGTTAACATCAGCTGCGTCTCAAATCGCATACTTATGCACTATTCTACGCCATTTTGTAGTATAAATAGTGTAAGTAGTGCGTTCACACTGAAAACTCTAAAAATATGTGCACTTTAACTACCCGGATGATGCACTCAGCATCATTTATGGGTCTCGGCCTATTTATGGGTCTCATTGTAATATAATTTAATGTCTTATTGATTTTTGTCACTGTTCCAGTGTATTGCACATTGTATGAGACACTATTGCAGTGCAGTTATTTAAATAGTTACACACTGGTGTTTTGTGTGTTTAGAAATGTAAAATCTTCAGTGAATATTCGATTACTGCTCCTGTTTTTGTACTACATTTACATTTAAACAATAAATCATCTGCTAGCTACAGTCATGGCCGTTCTCTTACTAAATCCTAATAAGTAGTCGACAAAATCAATGATAAAATGCATACGTCAGTATAACTACATTGCAGACAAAGAGTTTGGATAGCTAGCTTGGTAGTAGGGGGCCCATGCTCATATTTTTTCATGGGGCCCAAAACTGCTAGCGGCGCCCCTGAGTACAGTGGTCAAGCATATACTGTACAATTAACCTGCAGTTATACGATACACATGTAGAGTGCTGTACTTTCAAACAAGAAGCATCTATAAACAGTTGAAAGCAAAATGATGAGTCCTCCTGTTTAATTGTAGCTCTTTGATTTTTTTTTCAACAACACATTTCGAACAATAATAGATTAAATGACTAATTTCTAATAACTTTTGGCTGCGTCTGAAACCGCCTACTACTCAGTAGGCACTGCATTGGAGTTAAAAAGTACTACTCGGCTGTAACATTCTATACAGTATGAATGTGAGAAGCGGTTTCAGACGCAGCCTATTTTCTTTTGTCCTTGCTATGATGACAGTATCATGACAGTAGATATCTTGCTCTTTGACCAAAAATAAGCAGATCTCCAGCTGTCTCCCTTCAATAATATTTTACAGTTAAAAAAAATTATAACCGTCACTAGAAATCAGTTTACTATTGAAAATTAGTGCTGTCAATCGATAAAAAAAATTAACTAATAAATCGCACAATTTTTAGATATGTAAATGTGAAATGTAAAATACGATTACAATTCTCTTTTAATAGCAAATTTATTTTTAAAGCAAAATAAACAACTCAGTTTACAATAAAAGGACATTTCACTAATGCACGTGTGTGGTGCTGTGGATCGCAACACCAATGAAGGGTAAACAATTACATTTCTGGTTACCGTAGAAACGCAACTTGTTTGCCCTTTAATCATTCAATCAATTTCTTTTCGGCGTAGTCCCTTTATTAATCTGGGGTCGCCACAGTGGAATGAACTGCCAACTTATCCAGCATGCCCTTCCAGTTGCAACCCATCTCTGGGAAACATCCATATACACTCATTCACATTCATACACTGAAAAATTTAGCTTACCTTCAGCTATGTGGGGGAAACCGGAGCACCCAGAGAAAACACACACCCCCACGGGGAGAACATGCAAACTCCACGCAGAAATGCCAGTTGGCCCAGCCGAGGCTCAAACCAGCGACCTTCTTGCTGTGAGGCGAACGTGTTACCCACTACGCCACTAAACTAAAAATTAAAACTAGCCAAAATTAAAGCGTTGCTGTATACTTTATTTTGAATTGTTTGAAGTAACTGTATTTTTTTATAGTAGTAAAATGTTTATTTTAAAATGAATAGCTTTTCAGAAAAAAGAAGAGTTTATTTACCAGGCATTTAAATAAATTGTCCTTTCTTCATTCATGGACTTGCTCAACATGTGATCCTTCATATTTGTTTATTTTTGAGATGTGCATGGATATAAATAAAGGTTTTGTAATAAATAAAATAAAGTACATTTAGAATTACACTGTTGACCCATTCCTTATTTTAACCCAACTTGATACCTGTCCGGGGTGTCACGGTGGCTAGCACGAACATCTCACAGCAAGAAGGTCGCTGGTTCGATCCTTGACTGGGTCAGTTGGCATTTCTGTGTAGAGTTTGCATTTTCACCCCATTGTTGCGTAGGTTTCCTTCGGGTGCTCCGGTTTCCTCCACAAGTTCAAAGACATGTGGTATAGGTGAATTGGGCAAGCTAAATTGTCCATAGTATGTGTGTGAATGAGTGTTTCCCAGTGATGGATTGCAGATGGAAGGGCATCCACTGTGTAAATACAAATGCTGGATAAGTTCAAGAGCACCAGAAGTTGCGCAATACCACAGTATATTAACACAATAAGTACATTGTACCTATTTTCTGATTCTACACAGCCATTAAAGACACTTAATATACACTGTGAACAATGTTGGGTTCTACAAAACTCCTTCATGTTGTCCCAACATAAATCATAGTTTAAACTAGCAGCAAAAGTCATTTCTTGAGTGTAAAGTAGGACCAAAAAATATTACAAGAAATACTGTGGAAATCTCTGTGCTCTGTTAAACACCACTGGGGAAATATTTGAAATAGAATAAAACATTTCACTGGAGCGCTTACCATTTTTTTCACAAATACATTTCCAATCAAGCGATCTGATCAATGAAATAATTAAGAAGAAATTGTGTATTGTTTGAGTGATTGTGCTGTCTTTAAAGTCCTCGTAGGGTTTGTATCATCTCCTCACAAGTCTCCAATCTAATCATCTGGAGCTTCACAATCTCTAGAGGCCTCGGAAACAGAAATTATACTGAACTTAATCAACTTTTCACAGACATGACTGCGCATAATGCAGTGTTTTCAGTCAGACAAAGAACCCTGTGGCCTGACTTGTGCTTAATGCACAGTCATCTGTCTGAAGACTGCAGCATTTATTGCTTCATCTGCTCAAATTATGGATGCAGGACTCTCAAAAATTGCAGTTTTACAATTATTCATTACTGTACAGTTGGCTTGGACGGCTGTAAGTATTCAGGTCAATTTAAAATCTGCTAAATCCTGAAGTCTGGCTTGACTAAACCTGTTTACTCAAGGTATCCAGGCTTCCAAAACCACTCCTGGGATGAAGTTCAGTCAACAGAGCATTTTTACCCTGAATACCAAAAGAACCCTGAAGTCACAAGTCACCATGGAAACAGATGCCAAAAAGCACACCTTACCCTTGTGTGGTCTTAGATTTCTGTATATTCTCTTTGTTTTTGGGGTCAAAAATGACCCCGCAATTCTCAACACATACTGTATCATCTTGAGTAGCTGAAATATATATATATGTTTTTTTTGTTTTTGTTTTGTACTGAATAGTCAGTTTGTGTTGAATGAGTGTATTTAATCTACATAAAGCCCTCCGCTGACTGTATATGCCTCCCTATGCAGTAACAAAGGCATGGACCACCTGCATTGCATGAAGATGAAGAAGATGGTTCCTCTGTATGACCTGCTCCTGGAGATGCTGGACGCTCACATCATGCACAGCTCCCGTTTGTCTCACTCCAGCCCTCGAGCCCCTGCTGCTCACAAAGAAAACAAGAGTGTCCAGGAGGCCTTTCCTTGCAGCTCGCATCATGGGCCCTAAACACGGCCCTCACAGACACAGGTTTGATTCTTACCTTAATTAATGTACTGTAGGTGTTGTGATGTTCAACTGAAATTTTAAAAAGAAATACTCTTAAAGCCTCTACCAAAGACTAAACCAAAATCATCATGAATGTGAATGAAATACTTCCGTCTTCTTCGTTTGAGGGAAAAACTAAATTTGAAAAAGTTGAGTGACGATACCTACAACTAACTAATAGTACTGGCGGTACTGTTTTGATTTGCTCATCACACACCGAATGAGAAGCGTCACACCTTTACATTGTTTTCTATTTGTGGTAGAAAATAATAATAGACCCGCCCCTTGTTCCTTTCATGATCCCGTTTTACGTTACAGCACCTCGATCGATTGACGTCATTGCGTCACATCGCTAGCCTCATTTCCTCCAGAGTTTCATGTAATTTCAGGTGTTTCGTTTTTAATTTGTCGACTTTCACTGCAGTTTGGCACTTTCACCTTCATTGAGGAACATTTCACGCATGCCCTCGTGATAAACAAGATATTGGATGCGAGAATGAACTGCTGGAAGAGGCTTCATGTTTTAATGGAATTTGATACCGCTCACTGTATGGGGAAAAAGCACCCTCCACGTTTTGAGATGCAGGTGTCTGTGGTCTTTTACTCACTCGGTAGGTGCAGAGAATAGCGTCCATAATATTGTAGTGACATTACTGTAAACTTTGTAACTAAATCATTTTAACTAAGGGATGTCCTTAAAAAAACTGAAAGAGTACCACTGACGATACTAACTAACTGAATTAACATAAACAAAGAACATTTATCACACATTTACCAAATCCGCATAGACAGGACAATCAACACCAACTGCAACCACATCTGTTTTTAAAAATCCAAATTCGAAAAGCTCTCTGGTAAAAATGTTTCCTTACAAACATATTTTTGTGGTGTGTTAGCAGACCACTGTAATCCACACGAGCTGTGCTCGGATCGTGGGCAAATGGAAACAAAACCTTCGTTGCGGCACATTTATAAACTTAACACTGATGACCCATGTCTCCGAACAATTCTTCTTCATGTTTGAATTACAGTTGGCAACACAGCGTGGAGTCTCTCTAAACACTGTAACAGGTAAAAGGAGTCTTTGAAGATATATCATGCATATTGAAGTTGCATCTCGTTCACAATAGAATGCTCTGATTGGTTCGAACCAAGTCTTTCTCATGAATAGATGAACAGATGTGCTGAAAACTCAATGACGTCACTTTGTACCCACCGGTACAGACTCTCCATGCTGGAATTTACACAAGGATCTCCATGAAGCAGCTTGTAAATTTCTTTTCAAACCGTAAGAATGAATTTGCTCTAAACAACGCAAAAACAACCAATTGACACTTTTTAGTGTCCTAATAGTATTTTAGCAATGTGGCACATAAACATGACTGTCAACATCTCAAACAATGTGTTTTCGTGACCCTTTAACATACTAAACCTGCAAGTTTGGTTATTCACTTCCACCACCTACAATTTCTGTCTGTGCTGGGACTTGAACCTGAACCTGCAACCCCTGGATTACAAGTTCAACTCTAATTAGTAGCCAACCATTAGCTCTGCTACTCTGTTTCGAATTGCCAAAATGAACTTCGTTTTGGCCACATTTGTTTGAAATGGTCATTTCGTTTGTTTGTTTTTTTTTATCTTCGATTTCGTTTGAAGTAGCTATGCTGAGGCCTTTATTGAGCAGTTATTGAAATATCTTATTTTCATGCCGTTAAACTGAAACGACCAAGCCTTAATATATGATTCTGATAAATGCGCTCATTTCAAATGAAAAAAACGTTTTTGCCTCTAAAATAATAATAGAAATGCTCATAGAATTGAAAGTGAATTGTATTGCTTTTAATGATAAAGGTCTCTACTTGTACAGTATGTATATATCTAATTTGAGTATGTCTCAAAATACTCTAGAAACCATTAAAATAGCTTGATTGGGCATTATTGGTGATGGTTGTTAGTGGTTTTTATAGTTATTATATTTGCTGTGCAGGCATTAATACTTCTGTGATGGTTTCTGTTTAGTTTTGTTTTTCCAGCCGGTTAGACAGTTTTAGTAATGGAAATGCCTGTTTTGTAAAAGATTTTTCAGTCTGTAGCCAGCTCTTCCAAAAACTGTAAAATACCTGAAAAAAATAACATGCTGCTCTTCTTTCTTTCCAGTACTTAAGGATGATCTGTAGTTTCGGGAGGATGGACAACAAAAACACCCACATAAAAGCAAGGAGGAGGATTTCACAAGACGAAAAGCATCATGGATATCTTGAATGTTTTTCCCGTTTTCAAATGTTGGCAGTTGCTGTGAAATCTTTGTTGTTTCCACACAACTCTGACAACTTTTTTTATGATTTTATGTAGCTGAACTCCAAAACAAAAGAAAAAAAGAAACAAATACCCACATTGGATTTTGGATTTCAAAAGATTTTTGGAAATTTCATCAGACGGTGAACCAGTAGACAAATGATTTCAGATATTATATGCATAATGGAGGCCATCTAGTTGGAGTAAACCAATTATGCCCACATCCCTTTTAAAAGAACTGAGAGAGTACATTGGTGCTGTGACCGGGATGGCAGTAGGGTTTATTAAATCTGCCATCTCTGGTCTCGAGAGACTGTGACCTTTAGCATTAGCCTTGTTAGCAGCCTGCCTCTCAAGTACTCAAATCACCAGTTCAGATCCCGCATCACGTGGGATGAGGTTATAACGTCTATGAATGTATCGGCCTCATGCCCTATTATCATGACATCCGTGACAACATGGACACAATCCCTGTACTATTTCTACTTTTTCTCTTTCTTACATAAGCTTGCTAATTTCACATTCTGTAAAATGAATTACAACTGACAATTCTGTCAGAATAAACAGATCCGATTCAGTCCCTTATAAATGGACAGAATTATTCCTGATGGATGAGGCAAAGGATTGTATGCAGTGTGAAAAGACCGTATTCTGGACTGAAGGCAAGCAGTATTTTAGACTTACAGAGCAAAAAAAAAAAAACCTGAATGAACGAACGTCAGATAGATGTTTCATTTCCATCTATTGTTTTTGAGAAATGTACCCATTGCAAAATGGCCTTGTGGACATTTTAGTGATTAATTCTGTTCTGCAAACAAGCATTTATGTACTGGAGTGACAGCCGCATTTTACAGCCAGCGCCTATAATATAATATGTCCATATCTTGAACATCGGAGGGTTTGTGTTAGAAACTATAAATTAGGAAATTTCATGTCTTAGTCTAGTTGAAAGGAATTTGCCCAAAAAAAAACACCTAACACTTTTTTTGTACACCTAATATGTCGTTAGAAAAGACAATAATTAGGTAAATAACATTAACTCAAAATGATGAACTCTGAGTTAAAAAGCATTACTGTTGGCTATTGAATATTTCTACCATAAAACGGTTTATATTACATCTACACGCTCAACCATAAACCCTGCCTACTGTAAATTGATTGGTCATTTTGACATTGAATGGTGCTGTTAGACTAGCCTGAACATTTAAATACATTGTCATCCTAACAATAATGTTACGTATGTAAAAAGTGTGGGGTAGTTTGATGTCATGGGTCACCCTAACATACAACTCTGTCTAAACAACCTAATTTGACTCCTGAAAATGCAGCTAGTGACAAGCGCATTTAGGAAAAACTCCATGCACTGTATATGGAACCAAAGTCATTTCACTCACGTCATGCAGCCATGTTTGAAATGCTTTTTCCATCATGGAAGTGCATCAAATTTTCCAAACGTATTCACGAAGTTACGTTACAATTATGTTTCATATTTGAAATTATGGAAGAAATATGACAACGACTGTCTTCTGTTTGTCTTTGTATATATTTAAATAAGCCTAAAATGCTAACTTTACCAATTAGCTACTTTTCTGCTGCCCATATTCGAGCATTCAAAACAAAAACTGCACCATATAGGAGAAGTCTGATATTTGATTTTTCTGTGATAAATATTGCGATATGAATACAGTTTCATAGTTTGAAGATAGTTTGAATAGCACTATTCTGGGGAGTTCAACAGTGTTCAGGTACAAAAATCGAATAACCACAAAAGCTTTTCTTACTTTGTTTTGTCTTGTTTTTAGTGCAAGTATCAAACAATTCCTAGACCAAGTAAACACTGTTTTGTTTTCACCGTCAGAAAAAAAAAAGACAACATGAAGAGATTTTCCTTAAAACAAACCAAGTTATCTTCCAGTGGGGTAAGTGTATCTTGTTTTCACTTTGTAGATATTTGGACTAGAAACAAGACAAAAATTCTAACTTTTTTGCATAAATCACATAAATCCTGTTTAAATACAGTGCTTAATCACAACTGTGTAGCTCCTGCTCAACTACAATTCAGACTCAACATATCTTTGCGATATGACTATTGCATATGCACACATTTAGATATCGATGCTAAACCGATATATTGTGCAGCCCTAGTGTTAACCATTGACTGCGCTGTTGAAACATTAGAAAATAGTGCACCCGTTTGCTACGTATACATTTTTATATGTAAATAATAATAAGCAGCCTGTTGTCAATTATTCCATATCAAATACCAAACAGGTTATTAGCATTACCACAGTTGCAATTTTGGGAGCTGTTTTCCAGACTAAGGCCCCGTTTACACTAGTGCATTTTAGTTTTAAAATGGCGTTTTAGCATGAAAACGATCCGCGCCCACACTAGCGTTTCACCCAGCGTTTCTGAACAGATCTCTGTCCACACTACACCACCAGAAACGTATATCACGTGACCATTCGCGCACTCTGGACATGCGCGTTCAAGTATAAACAGGAAGCACGTGTCTCGCTTGGCATTTGGTTATTGTTAGTCAACAAACGCTGGTTGAACGATGAACGCGATGGCAAAGAAAGCAAGAGAGGTCTTTTTGTGGACAGACGACGAGGTCGAGTTGTTACTTAAAGTAACAAATAAATATAAAACATCCATGGCTATCGAAAATACAGTGTTTACAGTGAAGGCTGGTCTGCCGGTGACGTTATAGTCATGTGCGCTTGACAAATAAGGGAAGGATTTGCAATGATCCGAAGCCACAATCACGTAGCAGATCTCAGCAGCCACGCCTCCGTTTTGAAATGTCTCCGTTTCCCCCATCCA
The DNA here is from genome assembly GCA_903798035.1 of Danio albolineatus. Lineage (NCBI taxonomy): Eukaryota > Metazoa > Chordata > Actinopteri > Cypriniformes > Danionidae > Danio > Danio albolineatus. Next base: position 15,076 of record CAIGQQ010031452.1, read on the forward strand.
CACTGAGACACAGCAGCAGCGTTTTATGATGAAAACAGCCTCTCCAGCGTTTCCAAAACGCTGTTTACGCGGCTCGAAAACTCCGGCGTAGTGTGGACGGATGGCGTAACCGTAGCAAAACTTATGCGTTTTACAATGAAAACGCACTAGTGTAAACGGGGCCTAACAACGAACGATGATTTAGGGGATTCACACCTCTATTTAAATGCGGTTGTTACTCCTGTAATGTGTATGTGGTAAAAAAAAAAATTTTAAATCTGCCTTTTCATTCTGTGAACACCCTTTAACACCACAAAGGCCTTGTACAAAACATTGGTACATTTTCTAGTCACAGATCATCAATCTATTCCACTGTGAAAAGCGTTCTGTTTGCAAGATGCACCACAACTACCAAAATGACTCGTTGTTGCACTTTACAAGTTCTCAAATATCTGGAGCCTTCGTTTGAGAATCCAAAAAGCCCAAATATTGCAGTGCCTACAGTGATGATTTTACTTGCTGTGTATTTTTTTTTGTGTGTGTGTATCCCGGTAAGGACAATTATTACTGTAGAAGCATAAGCAGAAATATTAGAAAGATTTTGATAAACGCACAAATACAGGCAAACTATTTATAAACGTTTCTGTACCTGCTAGCAGCCATCCGAATTGTAACTTTGTTTTGAAAAGAAGTGCCAATATCCATTTCAGAGGTTTTTGTAAACTGGTAAGAGCTAAAGAGCAGCTTTAATGCAGTTTAGTTGTAGACAAGGTTTATTTTTAAACACAAAACATACGTTTAATTTGTAAAATGTTTTCAAAGTTGACTTTCTGTACACACGTCTTTGTGTTTGACGCATATGTAACAATGTGTTATTTACACTTGGGTGAATTAAAACGTTTTAAATGTGCGTTTAGCGTTATTTTTGGGGGGCTTTCAAAGTGTAGAAAATGTAAAAATGGGACTACATAATCCCAAAGTTATAGTACAGTATTTTCCAAACTCATATAATCTTTAATCAGTGCATGAAATCTAATAAAACATAATAATAATAAATTGAAAATACATTCATGCTCTTTAAATGATTGACTTTTGTCATCTTTACAGCATCGTGACGAGACGAAGGAAATTTGGATCACGTCAAACTTGCAACGTTAACAACAAATTCTCAGTAGTATGGCTCTCATAGAGGGGAATAAATAGTATAAAATCGATCATATAAATACATCCGTTAAAATATTGCTTGGACAAAAGTGAGGTGCGTGTTTGAGTCCGACTGGGATGTTGAGGGACTCATGTGGGAGGAGGGCCGTTGGTGTACCGTAACATAGGGTGAAAAGAGCGGGCAAAATTATTGGAGAGAGTGCAGCTGTAGTCGTCCTCGGAGAGAGGGACCAGACAGGCCAGGACCAGCAGCAGGAGGAACAGCAGATGAAGAGGGAAAGCGGCTCGCAGCACACGGTAGAAGAAGGAGCGCTGAGGAGACGGCTCACCAGTCCACCTGAAACAACAGCACACAGCACTTTTACTCACCACCTTACTATTCAATGTTTTTTGGGGGCTCATTTAAACACAGTTCACCCAAAAATAAAAATGTAGTCACTATTTATTTTACGTTTGAAAGCTGAAAACCTGTAGCCATTGACTTCTATTGCAGGAAAACAAATACCGTGGAAGTTAATGGTTACAGGTATCCAGCTTTCTTCAAAAGCTAAAAGTTTTATTTATAAAGCGCCTTTCCAAGGCACTTTACAAAAAAATGTAACAAAAGAAATAAGAATGATGACATAATTTTCATTTTTTGGTGAACAACTCCTTTAATATTGAGTTAGAATTATTAGTCCTTTATATCCCTCCAATTTCTGTTTATTCATTCATTTTCTTTTCGGCTTAGTCCGTTTATTAATCCAGGGTCACCACAGTGGAATGAACCACCAACTTATCCAGCATTTGTTTTACGCAGTGGATGCCCTTCCAGCTGCAACCCATCTCAGGGAAACATCCATACACACTCAATCGCACTCACACACTACGGACAATTTAGCCTACCCAATTCACCTGTACCACATGTCTTTGGACTTGTGGGGGAAACCGGAGCACCCGGAGGAAACCCACGCAACCACGTGGAGAACATGCAAACTCCACACAGAAATGCCAACTGACCCAGCTAAGGCTCGAACCAGCGACCTTCTTGCTGTGAGGCGAACGTGCTACCCACTACGCCACCGTGGCACCCAATTTCTGTTTAACGGTTAGAAATTAACACATTTCTAAAGATAATAATTTCAATAAATAATTTAACAACTGATTTCTTTTATCTTTTCCACGATGACAGTAAGTAATATAAGTATTGAGCTTACATTTAAAAACTAGGTAAATTAGGTTAACAAGGGTAAGTTAGGGTAATTAGACAAGGGCTGCGTCTGAAACCGCCTACTACTCAGTAGGTACTGCATTTGAATTTAAACGTACTACTCGGCCGTTAGAAAAGTACGTTCTATACAGTATGAATGTGAGAAGTATGAATGGAATTCGGACGTACTACATCCGCCATTTTGTCACGGTCACGTGACCTACCTGCGTCAGTTGCGTCGCTTCACTCCCATTCATGAATTCTCTCGTGGGGCATCATGGGATAATGCAGCGTGCATGGGATGCGCACTTCAGAATCTCGCCGGAAGTAGTAGGTCATCTGGGTACCTCTCGCATACTGATTTTCGAATTCTATGAATTCGGACATACTACTCGGCTCACATACTGATTTTAGCGTACTGTATAGTATGGAAGTATGCGGTTTCGGACGCAGCCTAGTCATTGTATAACAGTGTTTGTTCTGTAGAAAATGGAAAAAAAAATATGCTTAATGCTTAATATTGACCTTAAATGTTTTCTGTTTGTTTGTTTGTTTTAACTGTAAGAACTGTTTTTTCTTCTAGTCCAAATAAAACAAGTAAGTCTTTCTGCAAAAGAAAAAATATTATAGGAAATACTGTGAAAAAAAAAAATCATTGCTCTGTTAAACATCATTTGGAAAATGTTTGAAAAAATTAAAGTAAAAAAAATAACAGGATGGCTAATCGTTTCAACTGTATATATAAAATTCTATGTACTAATATTAATTATTAAAACATAAGTGTTCTTTACAGATGTAAAAGATCAAAAATGCCTGTACCGAGAGCACTCTGGGGATTTCTGGTCTCCTGAAGCATCAGTTGTTGACCCCTGAAACACAAAAAGAGTGATAAAGATAAAGTGAAAGTAAACAAAATGACAACAGTTCAACCAGAACATGTAGCCTGAAAGTATAACTGCACAATCTGTGTAGTAGTTTGATTCTACTGTATTATGAGAGAACAGTGCCTGCCTTCTTTTGGTATGTACTGTATTTGTTGACTAAATCAGTAGCCAAAGTCAATTGGTTGGTAAGAAAGTTCAGATGAGTTTAGATGCAAAAGTGTCGCCTGATATTTTTCTCCAGCTCCTGTGTGTATGTTCACATAGGTTCCTTTCATGATGAATAGATTCTTTTCATTGCGTTTCGTTCAATAGCTGAACATAATCATAGTTCTGAGGCTGAGAAGAAAAATCTACAGGGCACTTGCACGCTTTTGTATCTGAACTCTTCATTTATAATCGTTACAGTTAATTACAACATTTAAAAACTCACATTATATTAATGCTTTTCTTTTTTTAAATATGACTCTAATGTTAAGCAAGGCTGCATTTATTCAATTCATGTTTATAAAGTGATTTTACATCGTTGATTGTGTCAAAGCAGCTTAACATAGAAGCTCTAGTGAATTGAAACTGTGTCAGTCCAGTATTCAGTTCAGTTTAGTTCAGTTCAGGGTGGTTTAAATTTCACTGCTGAAAGTCCAAACACTGAAGAGCAAATCCATCGATGCGCAGCTCCACAAGTCCCAAACCAAGCAGGCCAGTGGCAACAGTGGCGAGGAACAAACTTCACCAACTGACGATAGTAAAGGGGGAAAAAAAAAAAAAAAAAACTCAAAAGAAACCAGGCTTAGTTGAGCACAACATTTTCTCCTCTGGCCAAACTTCCTGTGCAGAGCTGCAGTCTAGGTGCCAGTTACTGATTAAAATACAGTTAAACAGTAATGTTGTAAAATATTACAATTTACAATAACTTTATTTGAATGTATTGTAAAGTGAGGTTCCTCTCTGCTAAGCAAAACAGCATTTTCAACAGAAATCCCCGAAATTGTTCTTTCTGCTGCATAATATGAAAATCCAAGCTACTGGAGAATTTAAGAGACTAGCAAAGACGATCAATCTTATAAAGAGTCTTGTGATTTTTAGTTAAGTGTTTGGGAAAGTCACTTTTTAAATTAGTTTTAAACCAATGATGACATTTCTTTCCCTTTTAAAACATAAATGTTGCCATTTATACTTGCACAAAAATGACAGATGCTGTGTTAGCAGAAATATTCATTTCAAGTCAACACAATGGCAATGATTTAACTACATATTGTGGGATAATAAATGTATATAATATAAATTCAAATAAACAATAATCTACATATAACTGAAAGGTTATACTCTTTGGTTTTTAATCATATAATTTCATTAACAGCTCAGCCATGAGGGACATTACCTTTGTCTCCCTGACTACTGGCTAAGTCAAAGTGATGCAAATGCTGTAAACGGGGCCTCAGTGACTCTGCCTTTGTCTTTAGGTGATCAAATGGCCCGTTTTTTCACTGAGTGGTACAGTCTGGTACGGGTCGGTACGGGTCACCTTTATCAGGCTTGCGTTTCCACTGCAAAAGGGTTCTCTTTTGGTGGGCGTGGTGTACGACAGAAAGTTTGTCGACGTCATTTTCGTTCGAGGAAATGTCTACAGTAAAGCTTTATGGGACGTTCACAAATCATACGAGAAGCACTTCTCACAAAACAGATGCTTTATTATACACATAAACACTGGTGTAAAAATGTCATTACTGACTGAACATGATCTGATTATAACTGCAGATCAATGATGCGAAATAGCCTACGGTCTGCGATTATATCAAATAAATAAATAAATGCAGCATATATGAACACATACAGCCCCACACAGTCTCCGATGTTACCAAATTACAGACAAACTACACACAGCAGACATTTATGCCTTATTTAGGTTCAAAAACAATACAAAATAGAGCGCCGTCTGTGCAAACCTCTCATCTGTGTCTTTAATCTTCACCAGTACATGTAGCCTCTCCGTCATTATTCTCTCATTAGAGAGTAACTCCGTCATTCCCAGTTTTTATAGTCCAGGTTAAGAACTTTAAAATTTCAAACATTGACGCGCACGCGGGCACAAGAGAGAAGCGAAACCTCACACGCTCACGCTTATGGGCTCGTAACACATAATAATCTGCTCTTCTCCCGGCATGGTGGCTGTTCAAGACGACGACAAAGTTTGTTTGAGCTCGGGTCGACCATGGCTCGTTATTATATGCCGATATTATTTCGGAGCATTGTCTATCGGCTGTGTATTAAACATGGCGGGTCCTTTGTTTTCATTCTGCTTGTTGCGTGAGCAAATAACGTATCTCTGTAAGCCAATGGCGTTCAGCTGCGCGTCTAGCTCCGCCTTACGGCTCGCTTTGGTAGGCTTGGGACCCTTTGCAAAGGGTGACTAAAAAGTGGTACGGTACGGTTCGGTTCGGTACGCTTTTAGACAGTGGAAACGGCCTTAAAAGCGTACCGTACCGTACCATACCGTACCACTCAGTGGAAACGGGTCAAAAGACACCCTTTTGTTGATGAACTCATGTGGTCAGGAGCTGGGCAGGTTTCTAACACCTATATGCCGGTTATAATGCTGACTCTAAGATTTAATTTGCATGCTTTGCTTAGCCATCTCTCCTCCTCCTAAGAAGACAATATAGACAGGACAACTTTGTCTCAAATCAGACTTGTGATAAAACTTGCAGACTGCAGACCTCCAATGTACTTCTTGAAGACGATGTATGACTGCAGATTAACCAACACGTCTCAATAAAATAATTCAGCTTGTTTCAAGTCTCCTGGACTGGGTTCTCTGTCTATTTTCGCTCATTTTTATTTTTTTACAACAATACATTCAATAATAGTATAAAATATACAAAAATAATAATAAAAACATACTTTTTAAAATTTGAATTTCAGACCTTTACAAAATAAAGCAAATAACTCAAGTCCATACTTACAAAATACAGTAAATCCAGAGAAACCCAGAAAATTTAAGTGGTTTTTCCACAGCCATCTATATTCTATAAACGACTTGATAAATGACAGTTCAAACGAACAGCATTTAATCAGAACAGCATTTTGACCATTAATCTTACTATTTTATTATTAGTCTTTATTGTGACATTTGACTTTAATGTGTCCTTGCTGACTAAAAGTATTACTTTCTTTAAAAAAAAGAACTTACTGACCGCAAACTTTTGAACAGTAAAGTTTTATGTGGAAGACAAATGTGCTTCTGATGGCTTAAAGTAAATCCTCGACGTTTGACTGAAGGTTTAAACTTTAATTGTCTATTAATTGTCTCTTGGCTAAAACCTCAGTCAGTGAAGCTTTGCAGAACATCCCTGAGGGAATCCCGTTTCTGGGAAAAGTGCATTTTTCAACCAAATGTGCTCAGAAAGCAGTAATAAAGAAATAATTACTTCGTCAGTTGAAACAGAGTGTGATACTGTAAAGAACTTTTTCAGCCAATCCTCAGACCCCTGATATAAATCATTTGCAGTTTGCATCATAAGAATGTTCGTCAGAAGCTTCTCACCAGTCTCTCCTGGATGGTCTGGAGGTCCTGCTCGACCTGACGGGACAGCAGTCGTAGTTTGCTTCCGATGACGTGGAGTTTCTCTTTGGCTTCAGTGCTGTCCTCTCCTCCAGCCTCCGGGAGCAGTTCAGAGGCGATGTCCTGCAGGGAGTTCACCTGCTTCTGCCTGCCCTGAAGATCCACCGCCAGATCCTGCCACCAGGGGGAGCAACACGTGAGCTCAAAACACAAACAACAACAACAACAGCTGCCATACAGTACATTAATGCCTGAAGTTTCTGTGGCTCACCTTCAGTGTTTGTGTGTGTTCCTTAAGCGTGGACATCTGCACAGAGGCGTCGTTCATGTTGACGGCGTAGCGTCGGCTCTCTGCATGGGCCAGCCATAGCAGGAGAGAGTGAACCATCTCGTGAAACTCCTGCAGGAGGATACAAAACACAATTCATCAGTCTTTTCAGGTTTTTCACGGTTGCCTTTATAAAGCATACCGTAGTTATAACTGCTCAACCAATCACATTGCAGCAACTCAATGCATTGAGGCATGTAGATGTGGTGAAGTTCAAATTGAGTGGCAGAATTATGGCTGGGCGATTTAGGGAAAATATCTACTTGTGATATTTTTGGACAGATATTGTGATTGTGATTTGATGTGTGATTAAATGTTGTAAAGTCAAAATTAACTCAACATTGCAGTTTACACAATTTAAATCAAATGAATTTTTGAGGAGCATTGTTTGACTCAATTACTCTATATAATCTGTGCGTCTGCACAAACTTCTGCTCGATGTCATGACACATGCGTTGTGAATGCACTGATAAAACTAAAACGAATCTGCACTCGCAGCATGCTATTGGTTACTAAGCACATCACACAAACAGGAGATTCATGCATTTGCTCTTGAACGTAGTTTAAATATGTTTCTATATTGCATTCAGCTAGTATATAGCTAATCGCAACGTTTCAAAGCAGGATTTTATGTCAATTACGGTTAAACATTCAGCCCTAGGCATAATTGAGAAAAGTCCATTTAAAGAGCCCCTATTATGGGTTTTTGAAAATGAGCTTGCATACACAGCTCTAAGTGAAGTGAAATGTCCAGCTAAGGCTTAAATCTGAAAGTGCACAGTGTTTAAAACTATTGATTCATCCATAAAAGAGTCGACTCATAATTCCTCAAACGAATCGCCGTGCTTATGAGTCTTTAGCCATTTTGGCATGACATGAACACAAAACATAAGCCCCGCCTATTTGTGCACGCGCAGCTCCGGGAGATTTGAAACCCCCATCCCCGACCACAAACAACAGCGACGAGCAAAGGTTGCCAGATTGGGCGGTTTTGGATTTAATTGTGCAGGTAAAAACCTTTTGGATAGGGTTTGGACTGGAATCAGTCAGCTCCATCTGGCAACACAGAGCAGAGCACTGTGCTCGGCTGGATATTATTGGAAGTGTGCAGATGAACCAGAGATGAGACTGTGAAGAGTCAGTGGTTCAGGTTCATTTCTGCAGAAATACCTCAGCATTTTAGCCCAGCCGTGTGCTGTGTTCCCTCTGAGGAGTGCTTCTGAAATCTACACTCTTACAATAGAGGATTCGTCGACCGTTTGTTAAAGGAAGGACCAGAAAAAACTATTGATGTATGCAAAGGCGGACTAGCCATAGGGAGCACCGGGACATTTCCCGGTGGCCTGAAGGTGAATCTGGCCTGCTATCCAACAAGTGTGAGTAAATGCGATTAAAACGGTTGCCTCATTGTTTTCTCTAGCTTGAAAATGATGCATTTAATTGTGTTTAGTAAACTTTTAACAGCTTGTAGTGTATCTGGTTAACTTGTATTCTCATATCACGTCTAAAACACGTTGTAAACGTGACACTTGTCGCTTTGTTTACTGATTAAAAGGTGTTTGTGAGCTCGTGCTCCTCTGCTGTTTGTCATTGCTATGGCTTCATTATCCCAGCGACTCCTATATGAATCGTTCAGCAATTCATTTGTTCCAAAACCCTTCCTTAGAGCGATGCAGTTTGCATGATCTCCCCGTGGTTGCGTGGGTTTCCTCCGGGTGCTCCGGTTTTCCCCACAAGTCCAAAGACATGTGGTATAGGTGAATTGGGTAGGCCAAATTGTCCGTAGTGTATGAGTGTGAATGGATGTTTCCCAGAGATGGGTTGCAGCTAGACGGGCATACGCTGCGTAAAACAAATGCTGGATAAATTGGCGGTTCATTCCGCTGTGGCGACCCCAGATTAATGTAGGGACTAAGCCGACAAGAAAATGAATGAATGAATGAATGTTTTCGAGTGTTTACAGGATGGCATGTCAAAAATGGTCACTTTGTGACCCTTTTTTTAGATTACTCTATATTGAATGAAATCATTGTTGTCTAAACAGCCTCTACAAGTGTCATGTTGTTGCTGCCAGATGAGCTGTCCCGAGTATTTCAAAAGCAGCTGATTTACTGAGCTTTTCATGCACCATCTCAAAGGTTTAAAGAGTGTGATCAGAAAAAAGAAGAAATATCCAGTGAGTGCAATGAATGCATTATTGATGCCAGAGGTCACAGAAGAATGGCCAGACTGCTTCGATTTATGCCACAAAGAACTACAGCATTTCTGAAGGTCCATCCCATCATACCAGTCTTTATTGTGACTTGAATTGAATTCATCCTTGCTGACAAAAAGTATTGCTTTTTTTAAAGAGCCCATATTATGGATTTTTGAAAATGACCTTCCATGCAGTGTATAACACAGCTCTAAGTGCAGTGAAATGTCCAGCTAAGGCTTAAATCTGAAAGTGCAAAGTGTTTAAAACGATTGATTCATATATAAAAGAGTCGACTTGTTGTTTAAATGAATCGTTATTAGAACGAGTCTTTAGCCGTTTCGGCTTGACGTCAACGCGAAACATAAGCCCCGCCCACTAGTTGCGTGCGCAGACCCCGGGAAAATTGAACTCCCCGGCCCCGCCCACAGACATGAAGAAAAAGTAGATGACAACAAGCGCTCTGTCGCAATAAGTGTTGTAGTATAACCAGCGGGACAGCAGTGACGTGTGATCTGAGTTTGATGGCAGTATAAAGATTTAGAGAGAAGTATGGGAGCTTTTGTAGTATTGGTTTTCGCGTTTTGCTCTTTGTAGACGGTCCCTAAGGATCGGTCTCTGCCGCCTGTGCATAGAGTTCAATATAATGCGTCCAGCGCGTGGGCAAAGCTAATTTTTAGGAAAATAAGGTTGTAGGTGATTGTATACATTGCGACGGTTGAAAAGAGGTGCTATTTGTGTAGGAACAATGTTTCGGTCATGAGTTATTGATCCAGAAAACACGACTGCTGCTAACTTTACTGAATTTATCGGCATTCCGGTTAAATCATGTCCCGTAGACGCTATGCTCTGAAGTGCGAGGGAAAAGCTGTGTTATTTTCCCTACCTGGAAACCTCTTTCCCTACCTGGAGTGGTTGAGGTTTTTTTTGGTAAAATACCTGAGAATTATATCCCCAACATGGTGCTGTGTTCGCGCCATTTCTCTGAAGAGAGCTACACCAATCTACCAGCTTACAACGAGGGATTTGGTGCACGGTTGTTCCTAAAGGATGGATCAATAGCCAGTTTATTTGGACCAGCATGTTCTTCCAGTCTTGTTCAATGTAACAAGGTAAATATGGATGTAGTTGTCTGTATTGTGTTTGCTCCGTGCAGCATGTAGCGGTAGCCATTTAGCTTACTGCCGAATGTAACTATTTGTTGGCTTACAATAGTCCATGAAGTGTTCATCATTACTGAATGTTTGTTGTTATGATGAAGAATATAGCAATACGCTGTTGTACAACTGCAGTGATGTTTTTCAATATGTTCTGGCATTGGGCTGCTGACACGGACGTGATGTGGTGACGTGACCTGTTAGCGTCACGGAAAGGTGCTTGGAAAAAAAGACTCGCTTAGACGATTCATATGGGAGTCGGTGGGAAAATGAGGTAAAAATAAATAGATATTATAAGACATCGAAAGTGTTTTTTTAACCTTGCATACATATCATCCTGTTGTTTGGGACTTCAAAAAGTGAAATTTAACTGTTCTCAACCCAACATATGGGCTCTTTAAAACTGAAGGGGCTAGTGAGAGTACATGTTTCACTGTTGCCTCACCTGACAGCGCACTAGGGTGTTGCGTAGACTGTCCTCCCACCCCTCGAGACCAGCACAAGCTTCCGTCCAGCGGCGATTCATGCTACTCAGACCCTCCTGAAGCTCAGGTGCTCCTCCAGCAGCCTCTTGCTGCAGCTCAGGACCACACAGGTTCAGAGAGAGCATCATGGTCTTGTAGCGAGCAAACGTTTTCTGCATTTCCTGTGTGATTAATGTAGACGATAATGTTCTAGTGTAGTGTATATTCAATTATACACTGTAGCAGAGTCCACCTGTAGGGCAAAACAAGCTCTCACTCACTTTTAGTTGTTTGACCCTCTCTTCTAAGACCTGCACACTGGCTGATGTCTCAGGCCTCTGCAGTGTGTCCAGCTCAAGAGTGACGCAATCCAGCCAGGAAGTGATGTCATGCAGGTCTGAAGTCAGCTGCTGGGGGTCTCTGGTTCTGCACTGCTCTTTGCTCACTTCTTGAGCCTGCAGCAGCTCCCAGCGCTCAATCACTCCTGCTGAGAACAGAGTGGTAAATAGGTTCATGACTACCCCAGTGTACTTATTCATCAATTCATCCATCCCTTTATTTAATTCAACCGTAGATCTAATCAATCCATTCTTTCATATCTTTCCAACTATCCATACAGTACATCAGTTTAATCACGTATTCATCAACACTCATTGGCCACTTTATTAGGTACACATATCCAACTGCCCGTTAACGCAAATTTCTAATCAGCCAATCACATGGCAGCAACTCGATGCATTTAGGCATGCAGACATGGTCAAAACGACCTGCTGCAGTTCAAACACAGCATCAGAACGAGGAAGAAAGATGATTTAAGTGACTTTGAACGTGGCATGGTTGTTAGTGCCACAGCCTACCTGAGTGTTGTTGCTGACCATGTCCATCCCTTTATGCCCATAGTGTACCCATCTTCTGATGGCTTCTTCCAGCAGGATAACATGCCATGTCATAAAGCGCAAATCATCTCAGACTGCTCTCTTGACCATGACAATGAGTTCACTGTACTCAAATGGCCTCCACAGTCACCAGAACTCAATCCAATAGAGCACCTTTGGGATGTGGTGGAACGGGAGATTCGCATCATGTATGTGTAGCCGACAAAACTGCAGCAACTGCATCATACTATCATGTCAATATGGACCAAAATCTCGAAGGAATATTTCCAGTACCTTGTTGAATCTATGCTACTAAGGATTAAGGCAGTTCTGAAGGCAAAAAGGTATTAGTAAGGTGTACCTAATAAAGTGGACATTTATCAACCCAACTACATATCCATCAATTGATCCACCTATACTTACATCCAAGTAACTATCCACATATCCGGCCCCTCATCTACAAATCCAACTGTTCATCCATCCATCCATCCATGAATTTTATCCATCACTCCGTTTAACTATCTATCAGTCAATATCTTCTCGAACATCTATCCATCTACAATCCTTAACTCACATATCCAGCTAATCACCCATCCACTCATGCAGCTAACAATGAATCCATGAAGTAGCCTGATGCTGTAGTTCTTTTTTGTTTAGATGCTTTAGTTCTGATGACAAAAGTCTTTATGCATTACTAGACCTAGTCCCCCGTACAGGTGATTGGATGAGTCACTCAGCACAAGACGTCAGTGTAGACGTCAGCATCTGTACCTGACTGTTTGTCTGCAGTGTTGATGCCAGTGAGTCCTTGTTCCTCCTGCTGTTCTTCATCATCCAGAATCATAGAAACCCTCTTCACACTCTTGATGCTGCCGCTGCACTCAGACATCAGCTGGACCTTCACATACATCACATGCTACTTTACAATCACCTTTCAAATAAATGCTATGTACTGTATGTTTACCTTTTCTGATTCCACATGAAAGACAATGTGTGGTTTGTGGGTGTGCTGGGTGAAGAAGGAATGGGTATATACTCACATAGCCTTGTTTAAAAGGTGTGCTGGTGTGTGTAGGTGAAGAGGACTCCAGCTGGAAGGATTTCCTTTCAGGCATGTTTTGGAAGTGCCAATTCTGTCCTGTGTGTTTGTGTGTGTGTGTGTGTGTGTGTGTGTGTGTGTGTGTGTGTGTGTGT